>JAJOOF010017968.1:0-25667 GCA_029582545.1 Solanum lignicaule | reverse complement strand
CCCCCCATTCCTCCAAAAAAAAAATTTAAGTTTGTTTTTCAAAAATATTTATAATTTCAAATTTATTATTTTTTACCTCATCTCATCCCAACACCCCACCCCCACCACCCCATCCTCCCCCCAAAAAAATTCAAGTTTATTTTTAAAAAGTATTTTCAATTTCCATTGAAAAAATTATTTTCTACTCTCTAGTAAAAATAAAAAATATTTTCTCAAAAAAAAAAAATTCATTCATAAATCAAACACTAAAAAATCTTTTTCGGAAAATATTTTCTACTCACAAACAAACATGAGAAAATAAGTCAAAAATCTACTTGTTTTCCAAGAAAATATTTTTATTTTCCTCCATACCAAACACACCCTAAGTTTTGTTTCAACTGAACACTTCAATTTCTAATAATGAATTTCAATCATACACTTTCTAATTTAAATTTTGAATCTCTTTTACTTGTGTTTTTGGTCTAATTGTTGTTTTTCTTTTTTGTATTTCAGATTTATCCACTAGGTCAGTCACCGGTTTCTTAGATAGTTAACTTACCACATGAAATATGTTTTTTCCTTTAATCCTACACATTCACCTTAATAAATTATAAAACTTCAGACATATTTTTACTTGAATTGGTTGATGTGTTTAATTAAAGAAGGTGATTTATGTGATTAACTTAACTACCTAATAGACGAATAAAAACAAGCATACACGTTCTTTCAAATTCGAATCCAAAATGTCTAATTAGAATACTTTATCAAGGATTAGAACTTAGAAGGGCCTGATTGGAACAAAAGTTAGTTGAAGTGTTTAAACGAAATACTTTGACAAGTAAAAGAGGCTGATTATATATAAAGTTTTTCTATTTACTTATCAAATACTAAAAAATAAGTAAAAAAATATTTATTTATTCAAAAAAAAAAAAAAAAATATTTCTCTTCCTATCAAGCACATGGGTGTGTTTGCTATGGAGAAAAATATTTTTTAAATTTTTTTATATTTGGTTGGTCGAAATATTTTGAATATTTTCTCTAGAAAAATAGGTTCCCTAAAAATGAGAAAAATGACGTCCTAAACCAAACTAGGAAAAACAAGTTACATAAGTGACATTGCATGCAACTTCATTATCTCTTCTCCACCACCCAACGCCCCCACCCCCACCCCCTTCCCCTTGACCATCTCAATCCCAGCCGCCACCCTCGAACCCTCACATCCCACTCCCATAGTATTTTGTTAGATAACATATGAGTACTCTTGAAATGATATCTTTTGTTTACCTACCAAACATTAGAAAATAGTAAGGGACCCACGTGTTTTTTAAGAAAATAATTTTCTCCGTACCAAACACACTCTTATAGTTACTACTTCCTCCGTTTCAATCTGTTTGACCTATATTGACTTAGCAAGAAGTTTAAGAAAATAAAAGAGACTTTTCAATCTTGTGATTCGAAATTAATGATATATCAAATGCACCAAAATATCCTTTAATCTTGTGGTCTTAACATGTCATGTGAGAAGTTGAAATTAAATAATTGCTAAAAAGAAA
This sequence comes from Solanum lignicaule, assembly GCA_029582545.1. NCBI lineage: Eukaryota > Viridiplantae > Streptophyta > Magnoliopsida > Solanales > Solanaceae > Solanum > Solanum lignicaule. The sequence continues at coordinate 24,135 of JAJOOF010017968.1, read as the reverse complement.
AAACAAGGTCATTCTTTTTTTAACAGACTAAAAAGAAAAGTAGGTCAAACAAATTGAATCGGATCATAAAATATATTTTAATCTAAAATTCTCTTAATTATGTTATCATTGATCAGAAGTCATATACACTCCTTATCTTTAATCAAAAAAAGGAGGAAAAGTCCAACCCAAAAAGATTCATTTTTTCTATATGTAGACCATTTCAAGTGACTTGCATTATTTGTGTAGGTGGACAACAAAAAGATTCTCTTTCTACTCTTTGTAGCCTTTCCAATTTTGCTTATTTTTCTCCTTCATAAAGACAAAAAAAAAAAAGCGGAAAAACAAATCTTCCACAAGGTCCTATAGGCCTCCCATTCATTGGAAATTTGCATCAATTTGATAGTTTAACCCCTCATATCTATTTTTGGAAACTTTTCAAGAAATATGGAAAAATCTTCTCATTGAAACTTGGTTCTACTCCAATCGTTGTAGTTTCTTCAGCAAAATTAGAAAAACAAGTGTTGAAGACACAAGATCTAGTATTTTATAGTAGACCTTCTCATCTTGGCCAAAAAAAATTGCCTTACAATGGTCGTGTAACGACCTGTTCCCATCGTTATAGAAAACCTAACGGGGAAAATTTTTGGGCCGGAAAATTTTTTCGTAGTAACTTAAAATTTCCCAACCTAGTCCAGATTTGAACGAAATCGGAGTCAGTGAAGTCTAGGGAAATCTGGCAACAAATGGGCGATCTAATTATGATTTTGATCACATGAGTATATAACTAAGACGTTAAGGAACCCGTACGACTTTATGAAATTGAATTCAGGTGAGTAGAACTCCCGAAACTGATCTTGGCGTGAGCGGGTAGTTTCTGAGTGTCATTGGTTGAAGGTGTGTTTTGAAATAGGGGTTTGAAATTCTTAAATTTTCTCACTATTTTGGTGCAAGCCGCTAAGGCAGGATTTTCCCGCCAAGGCGAGGCCGCTGTAGCGGGGTGAGGACCACTATGGCGGGATAGACGCGACTTAAGTCGGAAATAAATCCCAAAAAATTTTATTCTACACATTTCAACTTTGAGAGCAGAGGAACGAACCCAGGAGAGTTCTTGACGGGTTTTCACCATTCTTAAAGCTAAAGGTAAGGTTTTAACTCCCCGAATCCATTTTTCGTTCCGTAGAATGTAAACTAGTGGGTAATTATCGATAGGGGAGGATTTTGATATGGAAATTATGGTGGAAAAAGCCCTAATCTGGGTATGGGGATCAAGGGTTTGACCTAGGATTGATATTATTCTTTATAATCCGGGTAATTAGGTGTTGTTTATTGATCCTCACATTATTATGATTGTTTGTAGACTAAGAACAAGCGGAAAGAATTCGGAAAGGGAAGAATCAAGTTTTTTAGGGGATTTAAGCTTGTTTCGAAGTAGGTGATTGTTTTGATTTCATGTTGTGTAATATATTTTTGTTCTTGCTTCATTATGATACATGTATGTATGTGAATGTTGCATTATTGATCACACTAATCGTAAATGAGGATAGATAACTAATTGAATGCCATGAATCATGACCTGAATGTATGATTATGAGAATGTAATTTGTGATTGTGATTGTGGCTTGTTAAATAAATCGGGTGTTGCATTCCGACACACTAACTGGGATCAGTTGCCACGTTCCATCATAATATTGAAACGGGTGTCACGATTCGGCACGCTAACTTGGAACGGGTACCACGTACCAGTACCCTAACAGTTTGGGTGTGGGTTCCATGAGAGGACTATTGACTTGACATAACTGTATATCCTGAGAATTGTGAAACTGTTCGTTGTTCGTAAATGATGTTGATATTGTATATGTTCAGTGTATGCATGTTATTATTGTGTTGTAATGGCTTATGTATGTTGTACTTATTGGGATAGCCGCGTGATCCTACCAGTACACTGTGGCTGTGCACTGATACTGCACTTGCTCTTTCTTTGTTGAGTACATGACATCTTCAGGCGGCTATTGACAGACCTCGTTTAGAAGATCAGTGATCGTTTCGAATTCAAGGGTGAGCTAGTTCTTCCGTGCTGTCATGAGTTCTCTTTTCTGCCTATGTACACATTTCAGACTTAGACTAGTACTTTAGTTAGTCTTATGTTTAGTTTGGGGTTGTACCTATTTTCTTACAGTTGTTGAACTTTAGATGTTTTGGTACATTGATCTATAGGTTCTAGGCGTTAATTCCGCAATGTTAGTTTATGGTTGTTAGACATTTGGAGTTTATGGGAACTCTATCTTTTCTTTAGCATTTAAACATGCTTCTGTATCTTTAAATGCCTTAGTTTTTTGTTGAGTTTGTTAGTTTGGGTTGTAGTAATGGTTCTCCCACAAGAGGGTTAGTGTGGGTTCCACTCACGACAATCTGGGTCGTGACAAATTTGGTATTAGAGCCTTGGTTCGTTGATCTCAATGTACTAAAATGAGTCTAGTAGAGCCTTGCGGAACGGTATGGAGACGTCTGTGATTTTCTTTAAGAGGCTATAGGACTTCAGGAAATCTCTCTATTTTCTCTTGTCTCCTTTTGTGCTATAACGTGATTCCAATTGGTATCTGGCGATTCAAATTGGTATCTAATCTCCTTCACTCTTCTGTCCGCAGATGGTTAACACTAGGTTCAACGACGTCAGACTCGTAGCTCCCGTCAATACACCAGCTTAGGAACTCACAGTGAGATGTCGCGGTAAAGGCACGGTTAGAGGAAGAGCTAGGGGTAGAGGCCGAGGAAGGGTAGCGCTTACTAGGGATGGAGCACCGGTTGAAAATGCTCCCATAAATGAGTCCCCTCCTGCGCATCATGAAGAAGTAGAAGAGAATGTAGAGGTTGAGGAAAAGGAGAATGTTGGACAAGAGGAAGAGGTGCAGGCTAAGACTACATGTATTCCTCCGCAGACCCAGTGTTAGCTCAACAGATTTTGTCGTTCCTAAAAGGATTGGTTGGTCCTGGAGTGCTTCCCTCTGTTCAAGCAACTCAAGCTCCCGCCAATACCCCTGTTGTGTTCACTGTCCCTAAAGTGGGTGGAACTGTAGGTAATGATGCTTTCTTCCATCCTGTTTGGGTCTTTTTTTGTCTGGTAATGAGCATGAGTTGTTAACTAAGTTCTTGAAATTGAAACTGCTTGTGTTCCATGGTTCTTAGAGTGAGGATGCCTATGAGTTTATCCTAGATTGCTATGAGAGGCTTCATAAGTTGGGAATTGTCCATCAACATGAAGTTAAGTTTGTGACTTTTCAGCTTCAAGGTGAGGCTAAGTGGTGGTAGAGAACTTATGTGGAATGCAGATCTTCAGCTTTACCCCCACTCACTTGGACCCAGTTTCATGCTCTGATCTTAGAGAAGTAAGTGACTTAGACTTTGAGAGATCGTAAGAAGGATGAGTTCAGGGCTTTGGAGTAAGGCGGTATATTTGTGGCTGCTTATGAGGCCAAGTTCCATGCTTTGTCTAGATATGCTATGCAATTGGTGACTACTGACGAAGAGAGGATCCACCTATTTGTTAAGGGACTAAATTCAGAATTGCAGGTATTGTTTGTTAATATGACCTCTGTAGGAAAAAGTCTTAATGAGGTAACATATTTTGTTAAGAAAGTGAAGTGGGTGAGGCGAGACGGTTAGGCTAAGGCATTGGCTAAGAAAGCCAAGAATTCAGGTAACTTTCAAGTTCTTACTCTAGAGGTTCAGGGCGGCCAACACTCGCAACCCGACCAATTCAGTCCGCTATGCCCACATCTACAGGTAATCACTCAGGAACTCCACCTCTTAATTTGATTCATGATAGCCAGGGAGCCGCACCTTTGGCGGGCAGCAGACTATCTTTCGATCGTACTTGCTATAACTATGGAGAACCTAGGCATATAAGCAGAGATTATCCCCACCCGCATATGATGGATTCTGCGCAGCAGCAGACTAGAGCACTGGTACCCGAGGGAAATGGTAATAATGGTCGAGGGCGTCCACAAGGTGGGCGAGGCAAAAATTACCGATTCTGCGGAGGTAGGGGAAATGGTAATGCAGACAGAGGTACGGTGCAGCCAGGCATGTAAGTCGCCCGTCATGCTGATAGGGCTCACTGTTACGCCTTTCCGGGCAAGAACGAGGTAGAGGCGTCTGACAGAGTGATCACAAGTACTATTCTTGTTTGTAACCGAATGACTAATGTGTTATTTGATCCTGGTTCTACTTATTCTTATGTATCAGTGCGATTTGCGTCAAAGTTTGATATGAATTGTGATATACTTGATGCCCCCATCTATGTTTCTACCACAGTTGGAGAGTGTGTCATAGTCACCCATGTTTATTATGCTTGTCCTATTTTGATTATGGGTTTTTAGACTTGCGCAGATTGGGTGATTATGGATATGACTGACTTTGAGATAATCTTAGGCATAGCTTGGTTGTCTGCCTATTATGCTTTGCTTAGTTGTAATACTAAGTCTGTGAGTCTAGAAATTCCTGGAAGGGAAAAGTTAGAGTGGGAAGGGGTGTACAAGCCAAAGCAAGCTAATATTATATCCTCCATTCAGGCTAGGAAACCGGTAGGGCAAGGTTGTTTGGCTTATTTGGCTCATATTCGAGATGTTGAGGTTGATTCCCCATCTATCGAGTCTATTCCCATGGTGTCAGAATTTAGAGAAGTGTTTCCTAATGACTTGCCTGGTATGCCTCCAGATAGGGATATAGATTTCTCCATTGATTTAGAACCTGGAACTCGTCCCATTTCCATCCCTTCATATCGCATGGCTCCGGTAGAATTGAGGGAGCTTAAGGTTCAAATCCAAGAACTTCTTGATAAATGATTCATTTGTCCTAGTGCTTCCCCATGGGGGTGCTCCTTCCTTGTTTGTTAAGAAAAAAAATGGTAGTACGAGGATGTGTATAGATTATCGGCAATTGAATAGGGTCACCATCCAGAATAAGTATCTATTGCCTCGAATATATGATCTTTTTGACCAATTTGAAGGTGCATCAGTTTTCTCTAAGATTGATCTAAGGTGTAGTTATCATCAGTTGAAGATTATGCATGAGGATATGCCCAAGACGGCGTTTAGAACCCGCTATTGGAACTATGAGTTTCTAGCTATATCATTTAGGTGGTCTAATGCACCTGCAACTTTTATGAGGTTGATGAATGGTGTGTTCAAACCATATATTGATTCGTTTGTTATAGTTTTTATTGATGACATTTTGGTCAATTAAAAAATTAAGTAAGAGCATGCCGAAAATCTTCGTATTGTTTTGGGTGTTCTTGGGAAAAGAAAGTTGTATGTGAAATTCTCTAAGTGTGAATTTTGATTGACTTCAGTCGCCTTTTTGGGGCATGTAGTTTCAAAAGAAGGGGCAGTGGTAGATCCCCAAAAGATTGAAGCGGTTAAGAATTGGGTTCGCCCTAGCTCTGTGATGGAAGTTAAGAGTTTTGTGGGACTCGATAGCTACTATCATCGATTTGTGAAGAACTTTGCTTCTATTGCCACACATTTGACAAATTTGACCAAAAATGAGGTACCCTTTGAATGGACTGAATAGGATGAGAGCTTTCAACTCAAGAATCTTTTGACCACAACGCCTATTCTAGCATTAATGGTGGAAGGTAAAGATTTTATTGTTTATTGTGATGCTTCCCATTCGGGGTTGAGTTCTGTGTTGATGCATGTTAAGAATGTCATAGCCTATGCATCACGACAATTGAAGGTGCATGAGAGGAATTACCCAACACATGATTTGGAATTGGCAGTGGTAGTGTTTGCTCTTAAGATATGGCAATATTACCTCTATGGTGTCAAGTGTGAGGTGTTTACTGATTATCGTAGCTTGCAACATATGGTCACTCAAAATGATCTGAATCGGAGACAACGAAGGTGGATGGAGTTACTCAAGGTTTATGATGTGACCATTCAATACCATCCGGGTAAGGCTAATGTAGTGGCAGACGCTTTTAGTAGAAAAATAGTGAGAATAGGAAGTCTAGCTTGTTTGAATGTATCCAAGCGACCTTTAGATAAGGAAATTCAGACCTTGAGTCTAAGTTCATGTAGTTAGGCATCTCAGAGAACGGTGGGGTGTTAGCTAGCATTGAAGTAAGGGCCACATTCATTAAGGAGATCAAGGACAAACAGTTTGAGGATGAAAATTTGAATGAGCTTAGAAACAAGACTGTTATTGGTAAGGCACAAGAGACCACTCTTAATGCGGAATGTGTGCTCAGTTTTAATGGAAGGATTTGTGTTCCTAGAATAGATGACTTGATTCAGAAATTGTTGACGGAATCCCATGGTTCGCGATATTCCATCCATCCGAGTGTGACCAAGATATACCGAGATTTGATGAGAATTTATTGGTGGTCAGGCATGAAAAAGGATATAGCGGAGTTTTTGGCTAAGTGTCAAAATTGTCAACAAGTAAAGTATGAACATCAAAGGCCTGCCGGTTTACTTCAGAAAATGCCAAATCCGGAATGGAAGTGGGAAAAGATAGCCATGGATTTTGTGGTTGGTCTTCCCAAGACTTTGCGGATGTTTGATTCTAATTAGGTAGTGGTTGAAAAATTGACTAAGTCATCCCATTTTATTCTGGTCAGAATAGATTATAATGCTAAACAATTGGCTAAGGTTTATGTGAAAGAGATAGTGAGGTTGCATGTAGGTCCCTTTCTATTATCTTAGACCGTGATACACAGTTTACCTCCAAGTTTTGGAAAAAGTTACATTATGAATTGGGCACACAAATCACTTTTAGTACCGCTTTCCATCCACAAACGGACGGGTAGTCGGAGAGGACTATTCAAGAATTAGAAGACATGGTTTGGGCATGTGTGATTGACTTTGGAGGGCATTGGGATAAGTTCCTACCGTTGTGTGAGTTCTTCTATAACAATAGTTATCACTCCAGCATAGATATGGCACCGTTTGAGGTACTTTTATGGGAGGGGATGTAGATCACCTATAGGATGGTTCGAGGCTGGACATGTGAAACCTTTGGGGGTTGATTTAGTGAAGGATGCTCAAGATAAGGTGAGGTGTATTCAAGCTAAGCTTTTAGCTGCCCAGAGTAGGCAGAAGAAATATGCAGACCATAAGGTAAGAGACATGATATTTTAGACTGGTGAGAATGATCTACTTAAGGTATCACCCATGAAAGGGGTGATGAGATTTGGCAAGAAAGGCATGCTAAGTCCGCGATACATTGGTCCCTTTGAGGTAATTGAATGTGTAGGGCTAGCGACTTATAGATTGGCTTTACCTCCTAATCTATCGGGAGTCCATCCGGTATTTCATGTGTTCATGTTGAAGAGATATCATGGTGACGTGGATTACATCATTAAGTGGGTCTCAATTGTGTTAGACAAAGACCTCTAATATGCGGAGGAACCAGTTGCAATTCTTGATCGTGATGTGCGTAAGCTGAGGACCATAGAGATTAAGTCCGTGAAAGATTAATGGAAGCATCATCCAGTAGAGGAAGCTACTGGGAAACCAATAAGGACATGCGCGACAAGTATCCCAGTTGTTTGTCGATTCAGGTACTACTCCATTCTTTCTTTAGCCTATTTTTCCTACGTTTGTCACTCGGGGACGAGTGATGGGTAAATTGGTTTCTATTGTAACGACATGTTCCCGTCGTTATAGAAAAGCCAACGGGGAAAATTTTTGGGTCGGAAAACTTTTTTGTATGAACTTGGAATTTCCTGACCTAGTCCAGATATGGATGAAATCGGAGTCAATGAAGTCTAGGGAAATCTGGTAACAAATGGGTGATCTAATTATGATTTTTATCACATGAGTAGATAGCTAAGACGTTAATGAACCCGTACGACTTTACAGAATTGAATTCGGGTGAGTAGAACTCCCGAAACTGATCTTGGCGTGAACGGGTAGTTTTTGAGTGTCATTGGTTGAAGGTGTTTTGTGAAGTGGGGTTTTTGGGAATTCTTAAATTTGCTCACTGTTTCCATGCAGCCGCTAAGGCTGGATTTTCCCAGCAGGGCGACGTTGCTATAGCGGGGTGAGGACCGCTGTGACGGGACATACGTGCCTTAAGTCGCAAATAAACCCCTAAAACGTGTTATTCTGCATATTTTAACTTTGAGAGCTAAGGAACGACCCCAGGAGAGTTATTAATGGGTTTTTAGCATTTTGAAGGATAAAGGTAAGGTTTTAACTCCCCGAATCTAATTTTTGATCCGTAGAATGTATATAAACTAGTGGGTAATTATCGATGGGGGAGGGTTTTGATCTAAAAATTAAGGTGGAAATGTCACGACCCAGGGGTACCCCCTAGACGAAACATGGCGTACTTGACCCCGAAGGGGTCGCATACAAGCCTCATAGCATTTCTTGAACATAAGAGGATAAGAAAATAGTGCAGAATTTAAAACTATTCTTTACAATCGAAGTCTTTTATAAAAGGAAAGAAAATCTATGACACTATGTCTCAAACCATCTAATTACTTGGAATAAAACTCTTTAATACAAACTTAGGGACACGACCCTTACAAAAGTCTAAAACATGAAAGTAAAGACAGAAGGGACATATGGTTGGGCCCTTGAATACAATGAGGACTCACCAATCTTCTTCTTCTTGATCTACTAGAGTCCTAGCCACGGGGATGAAATTCAATTTCTCCAAAGCCTACACTTATAGAAAATGTAGAAGAAGGGGTTAGCATGAAAATGTACCAAGTATGGAAGCCATGAATAAAAACCTTAAAAATGCATAAAAGGGACATTTTCTATAAAACCATGCTATATGCCACTTTTGAACATTATCATTGAAATAGTTGGAGAATGCAACTTATAAAGCAACTCACATACAATTCATCATAACATAAGAAATATCATCATAATTACAAGCATAGTCTCCAACATAAGCATAAGGCATATCCCATTCTTTACAATGCATAGTCTCCAATCATAACATAATACATAGTCAAACACCAAGGTCATCTCATCATAAAGTAACCATCATATAAGCAACCTTGAGCTCTACTTGTGAAATGCATAGATAGGACCCCATAATCCTATCTACTAAGTATCACCTCTAGGCCACCATGATTATGCACAACATACCTTACCCCTATTCACAGCCAACACATATAGACGAAGAGGCATTCATGTTCATAATTTGTAATAGGTAAAGTCATTCATAACAACAACCCATATCATGAATACATAAATTCATATATCTTCATAGTGTAAGGAAACCATAGCACAACCCTCTTATGTGTCTACTTGTTCAATGTATAAGTGAAGTCCCATACCTCCACTCACTCTAAGTAGAGCTCATTAAGTAATCATAGGTATAGCCCATAGTCATATTCATGTTCATGTCCATAATTCATAATAAAGCATACATAACTCACATTCATCATGTCATAAGAGAAACCTACCATGCCCACTCTCAATTCCTACTTGTTCCATGTGTGAATGAAGTCCCATACCCCCATCCACACTAAGTAGAACCTCTTAAAGGAACAATAGTAAGTAACCCAAGTACTTGCCCATGTTACTTGTTCATTTTACTTGTTCATTTAGGAAATATAGCCTTAACCGACATAGACCATGCGAGCTACATGGAATCCGGTATCGTGTAACCCCACACCGAGAAAAGGTGTTCTACTTGCCTAAGGTAGAACTAAATGTATAGCTATAAGGTGGATCCACTAGCTAAAGTCCTATGTTGGCACATAGTTATGGGATATGGAGATTGCATCTAAAAACCTGTCCTATTGCATTGGCGGAGAGGCTTCCATCTCATGAGTTCACTTAGATGACCCAACCTATTGCATTGGCGGAATGGCCTTTACCTCATTGACCATATCCACTCGATGCTAAGCATTAATTTCCAAATTATATATAATTAGTCTTTGAATTGTATTTACATGTGTGAAGGAATACTTTGCCCTTCATTCAATACAACCTATAATATAGCTCATAGATTCAATAGAGTGAGATTGCACTTCAACCTTAGAATAATAATTAGTATGTGAGAATAACTTTCACACCAAGATCATGTGCTCTCATGAGAATGGACTTTCAATCAACACAATAGGATCATCATGTTCATGTACATTTCATGCATAATAATGTGTAAAGGTGCATATGAGAACTATACTTTCAATTAACACCATTAATACATCATAATCTTGTTTATGCATGGAGTGAGTGTGTGTGATTGTCCTTGCAATGACACAACAACAACATTATCATCATAGACACTTCCCTCTCAAAGTGTTCATAAGCATGTACATAATATCACAATCATGCATATTTCAGATATATTGCATTCAAGGATCATAGACCATATAATTCAACACATCTAACATTCATCATAGTAGACATGGACATAATAGTAATTCAAGTAGTTCATTCCTTGCATGTATAAGCTCAGATACTCATATTGTAGGTCATGTGGGTGAATTCTTATTCATCATAGGGCCATATACAAGCCAACATACATAATGGCTTCTTTCTTGAAGTCTTACACCCTTAGTTTATCCATTTAAGCTTTCACTCTTAAATCCCTAGGAATCCTCTTCATGTTACAAGCTTTACTCTCAAGCAATTCCTCACATGATCATCAAGTATACCTAATTCTCAAGGTATACTAACAACATGCTTCATTCTTACTCAATTATAGTCATATAGCATCAAGTACACTAAACGTTAATACTATTCACCCATGATTCATCATGTAAGACCTAATCAAGTCAATTCATGTCTCGGTGATCTAAACTAAGGCAATTCTTCTATAAGTTCATCAATCGTATGTGTTCACATCTAAACACTCAATTTGCCCCCTTTCATGGCATAACCCTAGAATCTTAGGTTAATCAACAATACATGTAGAATTATACCTAAATCATGTAATTACATCATAATCAACTCTTATTCAATCAATTGAATCAACTTCTAACAACATTCATAATGTAGAGAAGAGCCATAGCTAGGGTTAGGGAAAACTCATGGATTCTTTGGAATTCGAGTTAAAATAATCTAACAAAAGTAGTATCATCAATAAAAAACATAATTCAACCTTTAAGAACAACTTTGAAAGGAATCCAAGGGGTTGAGTTGAAACCCTAGCTAATTGGGTTTTCTAGAATTGAGTAAAAAGCTTTTGAAAGGGCTGCTTGGGTGATAGCTTCCTAAGGATTAAGAACTCCCATAACTTAGACTTAGAATCCCATCAAATTAATGTGAAGAAGCCTCCATCTCCACGCCCTAGCTTGATCGCTTCTCTTGGTCTTCAATGGAGGTTCTAGAGAGAAGATTCTTGGAGGGAAGAGTAGTTGGGTTTTGATTTGGGGTCTTGTGTTATAATGAGTTAATGAGGTGTTTAAAACCTTAAAAATACTTTATATATATGAAATAAACCCATATTAAGCAATCCCTACTTAAAACAAACTAAAAGCGAATTACCTAAACTAACCCACCTATTGGCCGAATTTGGGCAGGTTGCAGGTGCAATCCACGCCCCATGGACCTACGATCCGTCAATTGATCTACTGGGCGTGCTGCAGGCTCTTGGTTTTTGACCTGCAGCTCCTCAACCAGGCCTTGAACCACGCCCCATGACCTATGGGGCGTCACTCAATCTACTGGCCGTAGATGGCCATCCGTAGGTCACCTATTTGACAACTTTTTGTGAACTTAGGCAGCCTTGGAGGTTAGAGTTTAGGGTCCTCCCCAAGGACCCTTGGTTGGTCTTTCGGGGGTCGTACCTTGACGTTTAACCCCTAGACACCTCAAAATAAGCTCGAGAAGTCAATATACAAACTAAAACCAAACACAAAACTCTAAAGCTCACACGTTAGGCTCTAGTTTCACCTATTAGTTTCCATTAGACTCTAGCTTGGTCTTACTAGTTTTCCGGGTTGTTACTTTATCTCCCCATTAGGAACATTCGTCCTCAAATGACACTTGAAACACTTTACGGAATTTAAAGACTCAAGACTGGCAGCCCATTATGCACGGAACATCAATAATGCACAACTCAAGATTCACTATTCACAATGTGCACTTATTCAAAGGAGGTAATATCAACTCCAATTCAACATGATCAATGCAATACAAAGAAGTAGGACCTACATCTTGTCACGACCTGAGTCTATACCCCGGAAGCGACATGGTGTACTTGACCCCGAAGGGGTCTTGTACAAGCCTCATAGCTCATTCATTGCATAAGTTACTAGAAAATAGTGCCGAATTAAAACTTTTCTTACTAAAAACAACAATCGAAAACTCATTTATAAAGCAGCGGAATACTAAAGTCTCACATGGCCATCTTAGACAAAACTTTAAACAAGATAGGGTCACGACCCTTTACAGTCGTACTCTTAACAATAGCCTTAAAACATGAAAGAACTAGAAACATTAAAAGTCCTTGTCCTCGATCTATGAGGACATACCAAAAGATGTCTTAGAAGAACTCTAATCCAAGCTCCAACTAGAGGGATACTCAATTACTGCAACCTACACTTGTAGTAAAACATAGAAGAATAATGGGTTAGCACAATTAAGTACTAAATATAATAGCCATGCAAAAACATGCTTAAAAAGGACATTCGATTTGAAAGTCATGCTTTTATGCCATTTTGGTAAAACTTCATGAATATAGTAATAGAGGCATAATATAAGTCACAACCAACATGCACGTCATTTATCTACATTAGAACATAACCAACCATATAACCCATTACCTTTTCTTTAAGCCTTCACCTCAAGTAACCCTCATGCTATACCTTGTCCAATGTATGGATAGCGTCTTATACCACCATCCACACCAAGGCACCACATTAAGGTCACCAAAAGTGAACTTACCATTTATCATTTCCACCTTTACACAATAAAACATATAAGAAGCATAAACATCACATGAATCACATTATCATATTAAGACCTACATCTAAGACAACTCTAAGTCAAACTTGTGCAATGTGCAAGTAGCATCCTATACTACTACTCACACTAAGTACTCCTTTGAAGTCACCATAGGCAAGGCACATTCATATACAACAAGTCATGACAAGAAAGTAACTCATGATACAATCCAAGTATAGCATGCATCTTTACATCTAAACATATAAGAGTCAACATTCTTCATTAGCTTCATTACATTAAGATCACCTTCATTCATTAACATTATAAGGAACACACCATGACCTCCCTCAAATGCCTACTTGTGCAATGCATAGATGGCGTCCCATTCCACCACCCACACTAAGTACTACATCCTTGAGAATCCATAGTTCATTAACATTCTTTGTGGGGGTGGGGGGTAAGCCTTAACCGACATAGACCTTGAGAGCTTGACATGGAATCCCGGTGTCACCCTCACCGGATAAGGGAATCCTACTTGCCTAAGGTAGGACCATTGTACTTTAGCTTAAGTGGATCCACTAGCTAGACCTATATGGGCACATAGTTATAGGATAGGGAGATTGCTACTAGATACCCCGCCTCAACTCATGGATGAGCATCCATCTCAAGAGATTGCTACTAAGTACCCCGCCTCAACTCACAGATGAACACCCATCTCAAACCATATCCTGTAGGTGCTTAACATTATTTCCCACGGAGTACATTACATTCATTACGTTAGTTCATTATGGGATAAATGATTACTACTAGATACCCTGTCTCAACTCCTGGAAGGGCATCCATCCTAATTCAACATCCATTCATTCATTGGAAAGCTCATCGATTCAAAGATGAGAATAGCCTTTCACCTAAGAACCCCATTATTGTGAGAAAGTCCATTCACAACAAGTCATTAACATTTATTAGAGTACAATTGAAAATAGCCTTTCAATAAGTACTTCATCATTAATATTATCATTGATCTTCATTGATCTTCATTCATTCTTCATTCAAGTGTGTGTGTATGTGAGAATAGCTTTTCACATAATCACAATCATTCACAAGTGTTAATAGAGAGATAACATTCGATCCTAACACAATTAGCTTCTGAATATGATCATCATTCATTCATTTATATCACACACATGCTTCACATCATAATTATACATTAACCTCCATATGTAGGGTACGAGAAATACATCCATCAATTCATTACCACAATATACCTAGCAAATAAACACCTCCACCTTTCAAGTGGATCAATGGGTCAAGCACAATTCTACTTCAACATGTAATTAGGCCATAACATGCCCTTTCAAGATCATGATCAAAAGTCACCAACACACCAATAATTTACTATAATTAAGGCATGTATAATGATACAATTGAACAATCTAAATCAATTTAGGCATAATCCATCAATGTTCAATCATGATCAACAAACTTCATAAGGCACAATTTAGAAATTGAGATAATTCATGGGATCATGGAGTATTTTCATCATAAATCATCAATTAAACACCAATACAATCATAATTTGTCGTTAGAAACCATTTGAAAACGTTTGATGAAAGAACCCATGAGATTGAGTAAAACCCTAGGTTTTCATGATTTGAAATCACCTTTGAATTGGCTCCTTGAATGGAAAATTAGACAAGGATCAAGACTACCATACCTTTACTAAGAATCCCCAAGCAATTTAAGGAAGAACCACCTTGGAATCACCAAACCCTAGCTTCAAAGACTCCCCTTCTTCTTCTTCTCTAATGGATGATTTCTACTGAGAGAAATATTTGAGAGGAGATGGGTTTTCTTTTGATTCTATTTGGAGTGACTCAATTGAAAGATTTCAAGTCTAAAAAGGTCTTATAGTTGCTAGGGAAGGAATAGAATAACGAGGACTGAACTTTGGAAAAGGACTGAGGACACTTAAAGTTCCAACTTAAAATTTCACCCCCTGCCCATCTAAGCTCACCCTTTGGACCCTTAGGCTCGCCAAGGGCACTAGGCGACTTGCCAAGTGCACCCTTGGCTCGCCCAAATTTCTAGTAAGCTCATAAAAGGGGTAGCTTACTAGGCGATCTAGGGGGGAAATGGGAGACATGCCAAGCTGGTTGGCGAGCTAGGAGTTAGCTCGCCCTTTGGTCTAGCACCTAGGCTAATGGGACAGTCCACTAGGCGAGCACAAGAGCCCAAGGGCGACTTGCCCAACCCCTTGGGCGATCAAGCAGCCCTATCGCCAAAAGGTCCACCAAAGAACAAGGGTTCTTTCACTCAAACTTACTATCTAAGGCCCTTGCTTGCACCCTAGGCATCTTCCTTGCTCACATTAGGTATAAAACAGACTAGACATCAACTTAAGGTCACACTAACCCACATAGTTATGGGATATGGAGATTGCTACTAGATACCCCACCTCAACTCACAGATGAGTATCCATCTCAAGAGATTGCTACTAAGTACCTCGCCTCAACTCACAGATGAGCACCCATCTCAAAACATATGCTCTCGGTGCTTAGCAATATTCCCCACGGAGTACATTACTTTCATTACATTAGTTCATTATGGGATAAAGGATTGCTACTAGATACCCCACCTCAACTCCCGGATGGGCATCCATCCCAACCCTACATTCATTCATTCATTGGAATGCTCATAGATTCAAAGATGAGAATATCCTTTCACCTAAGAATCCCTTTATGCTGAGAAAGTCCTTTCACAACAAGTCATTAACATTCATTAGAGTACAATTGAGAATAGCCTTTCAATTAGTACTTCATCATTAACATTATCATACATTTACTAAGAATCCCGAAGAAATTTGATGAAGAACCACCTTGGAATCACCAAACCCTAGCTTCAAAGGCTCCCTTTTGTTTTCTTCTCTAATGGAGGATTTCTAGTGAGAGATATATTTGAGAGGAGATGGGTTTTCTTTTGATTCTATTTGAAGTGACTTAGTTGAAAGAATTCAAGTCTACAAAGGTCTTATAGTTGCTCGAAAAGGAATAGAATAACGTGGGCTTAACTTTGGAAAAGGACTAAGGACACTTAAAGTTTCAACTTAAAATTTCACCCCTTGCCCGTCTAAGCTCGCCCTTTGGACCCTTAGGCTCGCCAAGGGCACTAGGCGACTCGCCAAGTGCACCCTTGGCTCGCCCAAATATCCAGTGAGCTCATAAAAGAGGCAGCTTACTAGGCGATCTAGGGTTGAAATGGGAGACACGCCAAGCTGGTTGGCAAGCTAGGAGTTAGCTCGCCCTTTGGTGCAGCACCTAGGCTAATGGGACAGTCCACTAGGCGAGCACAAAAGCCCAAGGGCGACTCGCCCAACCCCTTGGGTGATCCAACAGCCCCATCTCCAAAAGGTCCACCAAAGAACAAGGGTTCTTTCACTCAAACTTACTAGCTAAGGCCCTTGCTTGCACCCTAGGCTTCTTCCTTGCTCACATTAGGTATAAAACAGCCTAGACATCAACTTAAGGTCACACTAACCCACACAATGAGGCTCTAGTTCAACCTATGATATGCAACATATCTCATGTGCATAGGAGGAACTACCTTCTCCTAGTCATAACATGCTCAACATACTCTCTTAGAGCTCATATGTAATCGCTTCTCAAAAAGAATTTTATTTAAGGAGGAATTCTAAACTCCAAACTAAAACATGCTCATGTAACCTTCTCATGAAGTTCAATAGGAAACTCTTACTCAAGGCACCACAACATGAGGGAAGTAATTCACATAACCTCATTCCCTTTCAAAAACACAAGTTTTCATGAATATGCATCATATAAAGAAGTCATGGCAAAATACAAGCACATAACAACAATGTTAGCTAGGCACACCATCTCCCCCTTAAGAGTGATCCTATACCAACACTTCCAAACATCACTAATCACATAATCATAGGAGGAATTTCACTTTCTCACTAAACAAGCTGAACACAACCTTATGGGGCCGATGTGTCATTTCATCAAAAGCATAACATAGCATGTTCATCAAATTATCTCATGAAGTCAAATATGCCATCACCATACTTGAATGCACAACAACATGAGGAGCTTATAATTCATGAAAAACTCATTTTATACAAAACAAGAATCTCTCAAGAACATGCATAACATAAGGAGTTCATGGAAATTTCTAAAACATTCATGACTCCATAACATAAAACAAGCCCAAAAAGGAACTCTTGGTCTCAAGCTAGAATAGGAATAGAAGAAAAGGATGAGGATATCGGGACTCTGAATCAATGTGCTTCTCAAGCACATGATCTCCCCCTTGGTACTGTGCCACTTTTTACAAAAACCTCAAATACTACTCCTTTCTAACAAACTCAAGCTTTACCAAGGCTCATTTTAACCTTACCGGGCTCTAAAACCAAGAGAGGTCTAATAATCATGCATCCAAATCCTACTAAGGTTAACATAAGTAACTCTATGGGACAAGGAAATCATAGGACACATATAACATCCAAGACTCCACAATCAATAAATGGGTCAAGGAGAACTTATCACCTTAAGCTAGAGGAGGAATATAAGGGAACATAAGGATATAGGGACATCTCAATGGCCCTTGGCCTCCCAATTAAGCACCTTCAACTAACACTCTTACTAAAACACCACTCTTCAACATTTTCATGGAAACACTTTCTTACTCTTCTATTACTCAACTTGCCGGTCTAAGATCCCAATTGGTACTTCTAAATTAGAGAGGTCCTCATGCAACTCTTTCTCACAAGCAACCTTACCAACACCACTCAAAGTCTCATATGAGCCTACCAAACTGGGACTAAACTTCCCAAACTCACTATACCTTTAAGGTGAGAATTTCAAGCCAAACCAAATCATGGACATCTAGAACACCCAACTTTTCTAGGCATCATTTGAACATCACTATTCATCAAATCCTCCAACACATCATAAAACTTATTATGGCTAAGTTGGAGTCTACCAACAATCACATATAACTCCCATTAAACCCAAGTATACCAAGGACAACATAAAAGCTCATCATGCCCAACTTATCAAGTCACAAAAGACAAGAAATACCAGAATCTAATATACCATAAAGCACATACCGGAACCATTAAGATCCACTACCTCTCACCCTTTGAGACTTAGGGGTAGCCACGCTCTCTTTCAATTCGGGGAAACTTAGAAGGACTTTGTCCATGAAACAATTGTCTCTTTCAATTCTACTAGGGTTGGATCAAGACAATTCTAGGCCACTTCAACCCTTATCATCACCTTTGGTGGGGTCTACCAACCAATCATATCTAGGTATTATCTAAGCACCCTACTCAAAATGACCATACTTAAGATCAATCTTAAAAGATAACTAACCATTTGAAGTTGGTCAACACCTACACTCTTCTTCCTTACCTTAACTAGGTGGTACATGTAACCCTCAAGGTCAACATTAAAACACAACATAATCCAAAATTATGGCATAGAATTTTCCCCTTTCCATTCTCAGATAGGCTCATTCGGGAACTTAAAATTTGACTATACAGGTTCCATCATCACATAGGAGCATAACAAGAACTCTACTAATCCACCACAAGGGTGACATATAAATCTAGCATATCAAATCCTATCTAGTCACATATCCATAATTGGCATCGCAACCAACCTTTCTCCCACGCTCCTTTGAACAACAGCCCTTCAAGTAGTCACATCTTGGAGACCACCGGTTAGAAAGAAAGACCTTAAAGAGTTAAACTCTAAGGCACGACTAGAGAATGAAAAAGTGAAGTTTTTTCCTAACATCTGATAGCCTCATATTCATAAAATGTAGCGCGCTTCACATTTATAAACAAGACTCTACTAGATATGGTTTGAGACATCCTAAAAAAAACCATCCCATAAACATCATGCACTGATACCACGTTTGTCACGACCCAGGGGTACTTCCTAGATGTAACAAGTGTACTTGACCCCAAAGGGGTCGCATACAAGCCTCATAGAATTTCTTGAACATAAGAGCATAGGAAAATAGTGCGGAATTTAAAACTTTTCTTTACAATCGAAGTTTTTTATAAAATGAAAAAGAATCTATGACACTATGTCTCAAACCATCTAATTACTTGGAATAAAACTCTTTAATACAAACTTAGGGACACGGCCCTTACAAAAGTCTAAAACATGAAAGTAAAGACCGAAGGGACATATGGTTGAGCCCTCGAATATAATGAGGACTCACCAATCTTCTTCTTCTTTATCTACTAGAGTCCTAGCCATGAGGATGAAATCCAATATCTCCAAAGCCTACACTTATAGAAAATGTAGAAGAAAGGGTTAGCACGAAAATGTACTAAGTATGGTAGCCATGCATAAAAACCTTAAAATATGCATAAAAGGGACATTTTCTTTAAAACCATGCTATATGCCACTTTTGAACATTATCATTGAAATAGTTGGAGAATGCAACTTATAAAGCAACTCATATACAATTCATCATATCATACGAAATATCATCATAATTACAAGCATAGTCTCCAACATAAGCATAAGATATATCTCATTCTTTACAATGCATAGTCTCCAATCATAACATAATACATAGTTAAACACCAAGGTCATCTCATCATAAAGTAACCATCACATAAGCAGCCTTGAGCTCTACTCGTGCAATGCATAGATAGGACCTCATAATCCTATATACACTAAGTATCACTTCTAGGCCACCATGATTATGCACAACATACCTTAACCCTATTCATAGCCAACACATATAGACGAAGAGCCATTCATGTTCATAATTTTTAATAGGTAAAGTCATTCATAACAACAACCCATATCATGCACACATAAATTCATATATTTTCATAGTATAAGGAAACCATACCACAACCCCCTTATGAGTCTACTTGTGAAATGTATAAGTGAAGTCCCATACCCCCACTCACACTAAGTAGAGCTCATTAAGAAGTCATAGGTATAGCCCATAGTCATATTAATGTTCATGTCCATAATTCATAATAAAGCATGCATAACTCACATTCATCATGTCATACGAGAAACCTACCATGCCTACTCTCAAAGCCTACTTGTGCCATGTGTGAATAAAGTCTCATACCCCCATTCACACTAAGTAGAACCTCTTAAGGAACCATAGTAATACACCCAAGTACTTGCCCATGTTACTTGTTCATTTTACTTGTTCCTTTAGGGAATATAGCTTTAACCGACATAGACCATGTGAGCTACATGGAATCCGGTGTCGTGTAACCCCACACCGACAGAAAGTGTTCTACCTGCCTAAGGTAGAACTAAATGTATAGCTATAAGGAGGATCCACTAGCTAAAGTCCTAAGTTGGCCAATAGTTATGGGAAAGGAATATTGCTTATAGAAACCCATCTTATTGTATTGGTGGAGGGGCATACATCTCATGAGTTCACTTAGATGGCCCAACCTATTGCATTGGCAGAAGGGCCTTTACCTTATTGACCATATCAACTCGGTGCTAAATATTAATACCCAAATTATACATAATTAGTATTTGAATTGTATTTACATGTGTGAAGGAATACTTTGCCTTTTGTTCAATACAACCCATAATATAGCTCATAGATTCAATAGAGTGGAAATGTACTTTTAACCTAAGAATCATAATTTGTATGTGAGAATAACTTTCACACCAAGATCATGTTCTCTCATGAGAATGGACTATCAATCAACACAATAGGATCATCATGGTCATGTACATTTCATGCATAATAATGTGTAAAGGTGCATATGAGAACTATACTTTCAATTAACACCATTAATACATCATAATCTTGTTTATGCATGGAGTGAGTGTGTGTGATTGTCCTTGCAATGACACAATAACAACATTATCATCATAGACACTTCCCTCTCAAAGTGTTCATAAGCATGTCCATAATATCACAATCATGCATATTTCACATATATTGCATTCAAGGATCATAGACCATGTAATTCAACATATCTAACATTCATCATAGTAGGCATGGACATAATAGTAATTCAAGTAGTTCATTCCTTGCATGTATAAGCTCATATACTCATATTGTAGGTCATGTGGGTGAAGTCTTATTCACCATAGGGCCATATACAAACCAACATACATAATGGCTTTTTTCTTGAAGCCTTACACCCTTAGTTTATCCATTTTAGCTTTCACTCTTAAATCCCTAGGAATCCTCTTCATGTTACAATCCTTACTCTCAAGCAATGCCTCACATGATCATCAAGTATACCTAATTCTCAAGGTAGACTAACCACATGCTTTATTTTTACTCAATTATAGTCATATAGCATCAAGTACACTAAACCTCAATACTATTCACCCATGATTCATCATGTAAGACCTAATCAAGTCAATTCATGTTCACAAGATTTATTCATAAGAAATTCATTTTAGGTGATCTAATCTAAAGCAATTCTTCAAGAAGTTCATCAATCTTAGGGGTTCACATCTAAACCCTCAATTTGCCCCCTTTCATGGCATAACCCTAGAATCTTAGTTTAATCAAGAATATATGTAGAATTGTACCTAAATCATGTAATTACATCATAATCAACTCTTATTCAATCAATTGAATCAACTTCTAACAACATTCATAATGTAGAGAAGAGCCATAGCTAGGGTTGGGGAAAACTCATGGATTCTTTGGAATTCGAGTTAAAATCATCTAAAATCAGTAGTATCATCAACAACAAACATAATTCAACCTTTAAGAACAACTTTGAAAGGAATCCATGGGGTTGAGTTGAAACCCTAGCTAATTGGGTTTTCTAGAATTGAGTAAAAAGCTTTTGAAAGGGCTCCTTGGGTGATAGCTTCCTAAAGATGAAGAACTTCCATACCTTAGACTTATAATCCCATAAAATTCATGTGAAGAAGCCTCCATCTCCATCCCTAGCTTGATCCCTTCTCTTGGTCTTCAATGGAGGTTCTAGAGAGAAGATTCTTGGAGGGAAGAGTAGTTGGGTTTTGATTTGGGATCTTGGGTTATAATGAGTTAATGATGTGTTTAATACCTTAAAATACTTTATATATATGAAATAAACCCATATTAAGCAACCCCTACTGAAAAGAAACTAAAAACGAATTACCTAAACTAACCCACCTATTGGCCGACTTTGGGCAGATTGCAGGTGCAATCCACGCCCCATGGACCTACGATCCATCAATTGATCTACTTGGCATGCTACAGGTTTGTGGTTTTGACCTGTAGCTCCTCAACCAGACCTTGAACCACGCCCCATGACCTACGGGGCGTCACTCAATCTACTCGCCGTAGATGGCCATCCATAGGTCACCTATTTGACAGCTTTTTGTGAACTTAGACAGCCTTGGGGGTCAGACTTTGGGGTCCTCCCCAAGGACCCTTGGTTGGTCTTTGGGGGGTCGTACCTTGACTTTTAACCCCTAGACACCTCAACCTAAGCTCTAGAAGTCAATATACAACCTAAAACCAAACACCAAACTCAAAAGCTCACACGTTAAGCTCTAGTTTCACCTATTAGTTTCCAGTAGACTTTAGCTTGGTCTTACTAGTTTTCCGGGTTGTTACAGGAAAAACCTTAATCTCTGTATGGGGATCAAGGGTTTGACCTAGGATTGATATTATTATTTATAATCCGAGTAATTAGGTGTTGTTTATTGATCATCGTATTATTATGATTGTTTGTAGACCAAGAACAAGCGGAAAGAATCTGGAAAGGGAAGAATCATGTTTCTTAGGGGATTGAAGCTTGTTTCGAAGTAGGTGATGGTTGTGATTTCATGTTGTGTGATATATGTTTGTTCTTACTTTATTATGATACATGTATGTGTGCGAATGTAGCATTATTGATCACACTAATCATAAATGAAGATAGATGAATAATTGAATGCCATGAATCATGACTTAGATGTATGATTATGAGAATGTACTTTGTGATTGTGATTGTGGCTTGTTGAATGGATGGAGTATTGTGTTCTGATACACTAACTAGGATCGGTTGCCATGTACTAGCATAATATTGGAACGGGTGTCATGATCCGACACGCTAACTTGGAACGAGTACCACGTATCGGTACACTAACAGATATATCTTAACATAACTGTATATCTTGAGAATTGTGAAACTGTTCTTTGTTCGTAAATGATGTTGATATTGTATATGTTCGGTGTATGCATGTTATTATTATATTGTAATGTCTTATGTATGTTGCACTTATTGCGATAGCTGCGTGATCCTACCAGTACACTGTGGTTGTGTACTGATACTACATTTGCTCTTTCTTTGTTGAGTACAAGTCATCTTCAGGCGGCTATTGACAGACCTCGTTTAGAAGATCAATGATCGTTTTGAATTCAAGGGTGAGCCTGTTCTTTCGGGCTGCTATGAGTTCTCTTTTCTGCCTATGCCAACATTTTGGACTTAGACTAGTACTTTAGTTAGTCTTATGTTTATTTTGGGGCTGTACCCATTTTCTTACACTTGTTGAACTTTAGATGTTTTGGTACATTGACCTTCAGGTTGTAGGCGTTATTTCCGCAATGTTAGTTTACAGTTGTTAGACTTTTGGAGTTTATGGGAACTCCATCTTTTCTTTAGCATTTAAACCTTCTTCTGCATCTTTAAATGCCTTAATTTTTGGTTGAGTTTGTTAATTTGGGTTGTAGTAATGGTTCTCCCACCGAAGTGTTAGTGTGGATGCCACTCACGATGGTCTGGGTCATGACAGGTCGTGACATAGTCTTTCCACGTTACAATAATTATTGGAGAGAAATGAGAAAAAGAAGTGTTCTTCATCCATTTAGTCATAAGAAAGTGAAATTATTTAGTCCAATTCACGAAGATGAAGTCTAAAGAATGATCAAGAAAATATCTCAACAAAGCTACTGCTTCGCAAATCACTAATTTGTGCAATTTAATGATTTCACTAAGTACTACAATTATTTGTAGAGTTGCTTTTGGTATTAGGTTTGATGAAGAAGCACATGAAAAGAGGAAATTTGATGAACTTTTAGAAGAATCTGCAACAATGTTGACTAGCTTTTATGATTTTTTTCTTTATTTAGATTGGATTGACAAATAGACTTGAGAAGAATTTCAAGAAGTGTGATGAGTTTTATGAAGAACTCATTGAGAAGCATCTCGATCCCAATAGGCCAAAATCCATAGAAGGGGACATTCTTGATCTTTTGCTCCAATTGAAGAAAGATAAATTAACACCAATTGATCTCACTTTTGAGGACATAAAAGCAACTTTCATGGTAATCTTAT
>JAJOOF010017967.1:0-20035 GCA_029582545.1 Solanum lignicaule | reverse complement strand
CGGGTTAGACTCATTTCCCACTCACTTTGACCCCCTGAATAAGAATATGAAGTCGAATTTCCAAAATGATGCACGGATTTTGAGATATATGGAAATTATAATTTTAGGTGTTTTCGAAGCACATTTTCGGGCATTTTTGGGGTCGTTTCAATTATTTAGAGTTTTATTTTGAGTTAAAGCTTGTATTTAAGTTTTTGATGAATTTTATTTTGTTTTAAGTTTTGTATGCTTAAGTTAGTCTTCTCCCTGTAGTTAGCCAGGATGAGGGTTCACTTGGGGACCAACAATGATTCTCGAGTGCCGGCCACATCCAGGGTGTAGGCTCGAGTCGTGACAAACTTGGTATCAGAGCACATAGTTCAAGTGTCCTAGGGTGTCTATGAAGCTGTGTCGGTAAAGTCTTGTTTATGGTTGTGAGGGCCTCACTTTTATAAAGTAGGGACTATATACATTTAAGAATAGATTCCCTTCTTTCATACTCTTAATTGTGCAATAGAGCTATATCATAGAGACTTATTCTAACTCATGGGTTCTCCTATCCCTTTGACTACCCATCATACTAGAGGTGGTTGAAAAGCAAAGTTAGTTCTTTTTCGATGAGTTGTTCTTAGCAAAATATTAAGGTAGTCATGAGACTCCAGATTGGCTAGAGAGAAGCTCATGAGTGAGTTAAGTGTTCAATTTCAGAGTAATGCCTTCATATGAATTGTGCATTTGAGCTAAAAGTGAGTTGTACTCTCTTCCCTAAGCTTGGTTTCAGCTGAGGTCCTTATGAGGAGGTATGTTTAGAGCTTGGGGTAATATTTTCACCGGAAAAGATAGTATGAGTTACGATTCTATAAGTGGTAGTATAAGAAAGTGCCCAAAGTTAGAGGAAAGTATGTAGAGGTTTAGTTATCTAAATAAGGGAGATGGTGTTTTGACAAACTATGTTGGTATAGTCATGAACCTAGTAAGTTATGAATGAGGAGTTTCCCTTATGGGTAGACTAAGAAGTGATGAGTTGTGAAGAGCTCAGGATAGGATGTAGAATAAGAGTTGCAAGTCAAGATGAGTAAGAGTATACCTTAACTAGATAGGGGTTATTATGATGTGTCATTGTGTTAGTAATGACCAAGTGTAAGTGGTGAATAGAAGAGCAAGAGTATTCATGAGGTGATAGCTCTAAGCTAGGCTTATGATCTTTAAGGGAAATACCGTAATATTCAAAGTGTTATAGAACTAATTAGGCATTGATATATAGTGAATGAGTGAATAGTACTCAAGTTGTGAAGGGAAATGTGATAGTAAATTGTAAGTATGAAGACTAAGAGGTGAGGATTAACTACTTGTCATAAGGTCCTAGTGGAGGAGTGTTTCTAAAATTTGCGCATAGTAGTGGTGAGTTTGTATAGTAGGCAAGCAATCATATTGATATTCGAGTTTAGTAGTAAACATTAAGCTTGAATTTGAGATGAGTGTCATGATCTAAAGAATGGCAGCATGAGGGTGATGATGTGAGTCTTGAGATTTTATCTATAAGACTTAACATAGAGTAGGTGAGAAATTGAGGTGATTAGCTGCAATAAATTTGAGTGGTACAAGTGAAAGACCCTAACCTTTAGATAAGGGCAGTGAAGTGTGGCTAAGTATCAAGAGCAACAAGAGCATTAAGAGGTGTGCCGAGATGAGGTTCCAATTAAGTTATAATTTTCCATATGTGGCTAGATAGCATAACTGAGTTGTCAATGTGGAATAGGTCCAAAGCTTTCAAATGTTAGCTTTAGACCTAAGGGGGAGATGATAAGATGAGAAATCAAGTCAAGTGTTGAGAATTTCTTAAGGAGCTGGTTAGTAGGAGTCCATGGGGTTGTTAGAGTACTAAGATTGAACGTGGTGTTGTTAAACATTAAGTGGTTCTTGATATGATCCCAATGTGGTGGTAAAGAGTAATAGTTTTGGGATGAGATTCCCTATAGAGAGGTATAGAATCCAAACTTAAGGATTTGGGTTAAGCTTGAATATAGTAAGATCACACCATTAGACTCATACCATAGTAAGAGTAACCCCATTTTAAACCCAGTCCAGTCGTCATTCGAGGACGAATGATCCCAAGGGGGAGATATTGTAACACCCCATAAATTTTTTGAGCTAAGACTTGAACCATCCTTCATACTGAGTAAGTGTTTACCAAGGAATTTAAATTTTCTAAGCGTTAAGGTCAGTAAATGTAGCACCTTGAGTTCCAAGAAGAACCAAAGAGAGTTCATTCAAGTCATTCCTAAGTTTTTCTTAAGTTTTGGGTAAGCTTAAAACGAGCATAACTCCTAGTACATGATGTGTTAGATGAGCTACAAGATAGAAAATTAAATCCCTTCGAGTCCTCTTTCCAACACCACCGAGTTTACTAAATTTCAAACTCTGAGTGAAAAGTTATGACTGATTTATTAACGACGCCCAAACCTGGCAGCAGCTCCGCGATGGCTCCACATTACCGAGCAAAATTTCCCTCAATGTGTAGAATAGTCAGTTTTCATAAATAAAACCCTCTCATCCCCTCCAAAAATTCTATGCTCAAGAAATTCAAGAAACGCTAAAGCTAGGGTTCATCTTTCAAAATTTTCCTTCAAATTGTTCCAAGAAGATGGCTCTTTCAGGTATGTAGGTTTTCATAGTGTTGGGTTTGTTCGTCCTCATGCCAATCATGTTTAATTCTATCCTTGAAATCGTTTTTGAGATTGAATTATTAAGTTCTTGAGAAGTTCTTCAGTTTTAGCCAATATTGATAATCTTGTTATGTTCTTTAGGTTGTGTTTCTTTTTCTGAAAATGAAGTTTTCATTGAGTACTAGAGGTGACGGTTTGCGAATACGATGAGTTAACTGACAGTTCCTTGTGTGGGTTTCACTGTAATTGTTTTGGGTCAAAATAATTCGTGAATTTTGACCTTAGAATTGCAGTTGGTATGAGTTGATTCAAGTTTGAGAGATGAAGAAAAGATCAAGCAAAAATATGTTCCCAACTCCACGTCGCAAAGGTGTTTTAAACATTCAGTCCCCCAAAAAGCTCCCCCCTCTCCGCGTCTCAGAGAGGATACGGAGTCCACTGTCCCAAAATTTATTTTCGCGATCAAAGATTTAATTCCATCTCCACGTCACGCCAATGTTCGCTAATTTGGGTCTTCACCCGTTCTTTTGATCAACTATCTTAACCCTCCTAAATAATTGAGAGGTCCTACATTCCAAAGCATAACCCTTGAATCCATAATTCAAATTCAAGGTAGAGTTAAAAGTTAAGTCTAGAGAGTTCTTTCGAACATATTTCAGAAAATCCCTTTTAGTCTTTTTGAGGAGTCTTCTACAAATTCAAATAACTTGTTTCAAGACTCGAGCAAGTGAGTATAAGAGTGAGAAGAATGTATTCATGAGTCTAATTTATCATCACGATATCCTTCATATCATGAACCATAACTCTTGAATTCATAATTCACATTCAAGAGAGAGTTAAAAGTAGAATTCAAGAAAGTCTTTGAGTTCAACTGTGAATCCTTTGAAATCAACTACCGATTTGAGTTAAGTTTTGACTAAGTAAGAATGGGAATGAGAAGAGCCATATACATGAGTTCCTTAATGATATTTTGACCCTTGAGTCGAGTCGTTCATGCCCATAACTTCCGCATGAACTCCATAAGTTGAGTATCTTTGACAGGAGTAGTACATTCATGTTATAAGTCTCGAGTATTGAGTTCCTAATCTTTTTTCGAGATCATATTCCTAATCATAAGATGATTACATGCTACCCCTGAAGTCCTAGAGTTGGGTTATTCATGTCCATAATTCTGCATGAACCCTATATGTCGAGAAGTCTTGAGATGAGAAGTATTTTTGAGTCCTTGAGTTGAGTAATTCATGCTCATAATTCCACATGAACCCTCTGAGTTGAGCATTCTTGAAATGAGTAGTATCATTGAAGTTCTTGAGTTCCAAGTATTGAGTTCTATCAATGGTTATTGAAAACCTTGCATTGAGTCATTCACATCCATAATTCGGCATGAACCACATTTTAAGAAGTCTTTTACAAATGTTTTAACTTTGTTTTAAGACTTAAGTTTTTAGTTGAGTAAAGAATAAAGATTGAAGTCATTTTTTCGAAAGAGTATATCGGGACTATGTATTCCCAAAGAGTTAATGTTTTCACATTTAAACAAGAAAGGAAACTAAGATTTCAAAAGAGCCTTTGAGCTAGTTTTCAGTAAAGAGTAACAGTAAAGTTCATTCTTCAAAGATTATACGAGAACAAAGTATTATCAAGAGTTAAAATGTTTTCATATTTGAGCAAGAAAGGTAACTGAGATTTCCAAAAGAGATTTTAAGCTAAGTTTTGAGTAATTATCTCAAACCAAAAAAAAGAAGTTGTGTTTTTAAACATATGAGCTGAGTATTTTGGGAGTAGTATTGAACACCGATACGGGGTAGAGTTCAGATAATTCACAGCCCCATAAACCATGTAGCCATCATTGGTAATAAAGGATCATACTTTTTAGATTATTCCTTAAGTGCTTTTTTAGCATAGACTAGTGGATCCACTTACTTAAGGCGTCCTATATGACGGCAAAGTATAGGACAATTTTGGCAGAGTGGGCAAGATACTGTATCACCACTTAGGCTCATAGTGGTGGTTGTCGGTTAGAGAAACTCCCACAGAGTTATATTATATTTTATTACATATTAATTAAGGTGTTATTGTACTCTTCAATACACTGAGTTGTTTTCTATTGTTTTAAAAGCTTTCCATATATTGCATGTGTATTGTTGCTTTATATTGAGTTGAGAATCTTGAATTGAGTACCCAAAGTCGAGTATCCTATCTTTGAAGTTCAGTATCTAATCCTTGAGTTGAGTATCTAATCTTTGAGTTGAGTGAGTTTCTAAAGAGGTAATTATGGTTCCTTTTTTATCTAGTTCAAGCTTATGTTTCTGCTTTAGAATTCCCCTTACATGCTCGTGCATTCCACGTACTGAGCCATTTTTCCTACATCCTTTCATGATGCAGATACAGGTATTCAGGTTCATCAGTAGGAGCTTCGTTGATACCACATGCAGTTCGAATTAGTTATGGTGATCCTCCTTGCTTCCGGAGGATTTCATTTAGCATTCAGTTATATCAGTTGTTTGGAAGTCGTGGGTCTTGTCCCGACTTCCATCTTTGTCATTTAGAGGCTTCATAGATAGACAGTAGAGTTTCAGAAGTGTGTTTATTTATTTTATTAAATGTTTTAAAGACTTAAGTTTCCCATTTTGGGGCGAGTTGAATATATTGTATTATTCAGTGTTTTATTTTAAGTTAAAGTTTGTATTTAAGATTTTCATGAATTTTATTTCGTTCGAAGCTTTGTATGCTTAAGTTAGTCTTCCCCTTGTAGTCTACCAGGATGAGGGTACGCTTGGGGACAAACAATGGTTCTCTAGTGCCAGCCACGTCGAGGGTGTAGGTTCGGGCCATGACAAGATAGTCACCCCATATCCACGTCGCGGAGAGGATACGAAGTCCACTGCCTCAAAAATTATTTTGCGATAAAAAATCTATTCATCATTTGCGTCGCACCAGTGACCTCCAGTTTGTGTCTTTGCTTGTATCTTATTATCACCTATCTAAACTTCATTTAGTCATTGAAAGATCCTATATCCTAATCATACTCCTTTAATTCATACTTCAAATTCGAGGTAGAGTTAAGAGTAAAGTGGGAGAAAGTCCCTTTGAGTTTTTTTCTACAATTACTTACAATTTGTTTCAAGACTGGAGTAAGTGAGCATGAGAATTATAAGAGTGTATCCATGAGTCTACATTATCATTGTGATCCTTGAGTCGTTGATGCCCATAATTCTGCATGAATTCCATCAATTGAGTATCTTTGAGAGGAGTAGTATCTTCGAGTTCTTATTCTTGAGTATTGATTCCCTAACCTTTTTGAGATTATATTCCTAATTATGGGACTACCATATGTTATACATGAAGGTTTTTTAGTTCAGTCGTTCATGCCCATAATTCCATATGAACCCTATAAGTCGAGCATTTTTTAGATGAGTTGTATAATTGAGTCCTTGAGTTCTTGAGTTCCGAGTATTGAGTTCTATATATGGTTATTGAAACCCTTGAATGAGTCATTCACATCCATAATTCGGCATGAACCCATTTTGCGAAGTCTTTTACAATTATTTATAATTTGTTGAAAAACTTGAGTAAATGACTACGAGGATGAGGAGAGTCGAGTTTTATTTTTTAAAATGAGTATAAGGGGACTACTTATTCCCAAGATTAATGTTTTTACATTTAAAATAAGAGGAAAAATTGATTTCCAAATGAGTTCACGAGAAGTTTTAAGCATAATCTCTTTTAACAGAACCTATTGAGTAATAATATCAAAGTTTGAGGATGAGGAAATGTTTTTAAACACATGAGCATACATCATATTATTTGGAGTAGTATTGAACAGTGATACAGGGATGGGTTCAGACAACTCCAAGTCCTCATAAACCATGTATGCCAACGTGGGTAGAAAGGGTCATACTTTTTAGATGATTCTGTATTGCTTTTTAAGCATAGCTTAGTGGATCCCCTTAGTTGAGGATGTCCTATACTCCGGTGACAGTTCTGGAAGCGTGGGCGAGATGTTGTATTATCACATAGCTTATAGTGATGGTTGTCGGTTAGAGAGTCTCCCAAATAAGAATAAAGAGTTTATTATTGTATTTTCATATACATTTGAGTTATTATCTACTGTTTTAAAAGTTTCATGTATACAACATCTTTTATTGTTGCTTTCATTATGAGTTTAGTATTCTTAGTTGAGTTTAGTATACTGAGTTGAGTTGAGTATTTTAAGTTGAGTTGTGTATCCTTGAGGTTAGTTAGGTATTACTGAGTTGAGTTGACTATTCTTGAGTCATGTTGAGTTGAGACAAAATGAGTATGTCTTCCTTATTATCAGTTCGAGCTTATACTTATGTTGCAGATTTTCCCTTACATGCTCGTACATTCCATGTACTGACGCCATTTGGCTGTCATCGTTTCATGATGTAGATACAGGTTTTCAGGATCATCAATAGGCATTTTATTCAGGTCTTGTGATATTCCACTCAGCTTTGGTGAGCCTTCTTACATTCCGGAGGACTTCACCTTTACCTTACAATATGTAGTTTTGAGATGTTGTGAATCCTGTCCCGATATCGTTCTGTAATAGTAGAAGCTTCATAGATAGACAGAGTTAAGGAGTTTTTTGTATTTACTTTCTTTTGAGTTGTTTTACAATCTCTGAGTGTTTGTGTGTGTATATATATATATATATTTAGTATTGTTCAGTCTTTTTAAAGTTGAATAGTCGAGTTCAATTAGTTTAATTTAGTTTTAAGCTTATGTATGCTTGAATTAATCTTCCGCCTGTAGTCAGCCAGGATGAGGGTTCACTTGAGACCTGCAATGGTTCTCGAGTGCAAACCTTGTTTAGGGTGTAGACTCAGGTCGTGACAATAATTGTGAAGAATATCTTGTAAATAAACATTTTATGCAAGAACTTCTAATACATTACATAAGAAATAATCTAATTAAATATATATATTTAATGCAATCATTATTAATACACTTTATTTAGCATTATTCTTACACACTATACCAAATGGCCCCTTAGTAAATATTAATATTACTCATTATTATGAAAGTTACCATTATTAACCAAAATCTATTTATAATGCACAAGAAAGCCACTACCAGTAGATTTCTATTCTATGTTCATGTTTGCCCGAAAAATAATTGATTTAAAAAAAATTTATATTTAAAATTTGATGGGGTTGGCTCCGCAGATGTTTGTGATTATACACGTCAAAGTGATGGAAAATCTGAGGAGGTATTCCAACCTTTTGCAAGAGACTATGATGGGATCTCCAATTTGAATGTTGATCCACCTCCTATAACCGTGAAAGTTGCTATTTGTTCATTTTGTATATTTTACTGATTTTGAAGGTGGTGATTCCTTAATATAACTTTGTTATCAACGTTAGAAAGGTGCTAGATATGACCTTGTAGGATACGTGTAATTCTCAGTATAATTTTCACAAGGATGATGATGACTGTGACAAGGAACCATCAGAAAAGCAAAAAGAAGTTATGAAGTTTTTCTATGTCAATTGTATGATCATTGTTTAGGATGTTTGCAATTGTAAAGTAAGTTGTTTAAATGTTTGGCTATTTTCTTTGTGCTCATTCAGCATGCCAGACTCCTTCTGTTTTCTATGTTAAACTAATTTTGTAGTTTTCACTTACTGTTGACATTATATATTCCATTGTTTATTCATAAAATATTGCATGTGTAGTTATGTGGAGAACACACAGAACCTGGGATACTCAGGCATGAGTTTTATTACATCATATATAATATAATCTCATAGTTAGGTTTCAACACATGCATAAGATTGATTAATGACATAACTACTCCTCAAATCCCACTCAAACATTTCCCATTTTATTGAGCTTAAAGAATGTGGAGGGTATTATTGAAAACAAATGTTTTTTATTGAAATTATTGAATGTATTTTATTTTTAATAGAAAAAACAAAACATTGCATAAAAAGACTATTAACATAACTTATGCAGTCATTACTAATACACTATATTCATCATTATTCTTATACACCCTATCAAACTATCAATTATATTATTTTTGTAGGTTCCTCCTTTATTGGTATAACTCTTGTATACAGAAAGTTGACATTTCTTTTATCAATGAAACTCATTGCTTGATTAAAAAAAATAAAATTAAATAATGGTAAGAGTAGGTTAGTTATGAACCATTGTTTGTCATATTTTTATGTACCCCATGATAATTATGAATAATGGCGGAGCCAGGATTTCACAAAGGGTGTCCGAAAATAGCACAACAAAAGCTCTACAAATGGCACATGAGGTGAAACTGTTGGGCTATAACAACTTTGTTATATTAAGGGTGTCCAAAATATGTTATTTAATCATTTCGTATATCATTTTACTTGTATATACGATATTTTTTCCGACGAATGGTGTCCAATTGGACACCCTGATCAACATGTGGCTACGCCACTGATTATGAACTTGAGATGCTCGGTTATATAACACTTTCTTTTTCTTTATTAAGTTTCTCCACCCGCAACTTCATTGTCAATTTTTATTCCTCCAAGTGTTTACCTGGAGGTATTTCTGAGCAATGATGCATAATCTTAAACATTAGTATTCTATTTTGTTCTTTCTTGTTTAGTTTTTGTAATTTTCTTATGGAGATCTTCTAATGCCTCTAAGTCATTTGATTTTCCTTCAGCCTAATTACGTTGCTGATACTTTTGTTTCATTTTGAAAAATTTATATATAAAAGGTTTACAACCAAGATAATATAAAAAGGTACTTTAAGTTAGAGTTTGAAATTGCTAACTACTCTCAACGAGGTCTCTCTGTTAAGGATTGCTATTCTGGATTTCAATAATTAGGGGCTGAATTTACAGATATTCTTTATGCGAAAATACCTTCTAATCGTTCTTTGTAATTGAGGCAGTTAATGAGCAAAGCAAGCAAGATAATTTTTTGATGAAATTACGGTCCGAGTTTGAGAGTGTACGCTCTAACTTGATGAACATGATCCATCTCCCTCCTTGGATGTTTGTTTTATGGAACTACTTAATTAAGATCACCATCGTGTCTCACAAAATGCTTAAATGAAAGAAAATGACGTCATTGTTGCATTTGTTTCTCGAGGTAAAGGAAAGGGAAGAGATATGACTAGAACTCAATGCTACAGTAGCAAGGATTATAATCATATTGCTAGCAATTATTGTAAGAAGCTCTGTAATTATTGTAAACAAGGACACATTAATAAAGTATGTACGACATGCCCTCGAAACCATAGGGTAATTTATTTTCCACCTGGGACAAATGGTTTTACTATTGATAACTCATCTTCATGAAGAGCTCTTACTTTTGAATTGGTACAAATGATCGTGTCAGCCTTTTCAACATTGGGATTACAAAGTAATAATGTTACATCTAAATTTTGGATTGTTGATTGTGTGATTCCAATCAAATGACCTACTAAAAAAGCATACAAAAAATGTTCATGAGTATCAAGGTCCATCAGAAATATAGATTGCAAATGGTAGTAATTTACCAATTACCATGGTTAGGGATATTACTCCAACATTCAAAAACGCTCTTATTTGACCAAAGCTAACTTGGACAATTGGTGGATAACAATTGTGATGTGAATTTTTCTCGTAATTGTTGTTTTGTACAGGATCAGGTATCAAGGATAATAATTGCAAAGGGGCTTAAAGTTGGAAGATTGTTTCCTAGACACTATTTCATTCCTCCTCTTCTATATTTTGCTTGTACTTCTACAACTAATTAAACTGAGGTTTGGTTTAAGCCTCTAGGACATCCAAATTCTATTGTGTCGTCTCATTTATCTAATTCTTGTTTATTGGGGAATAAAACTCAATTCTCAACTTCTTCCATTGATTGTTCTACTTTTAAATTAGGAAAAAGTAAAACTCTTCCTTTTTCTAATTGTGGTAGTCATGCTACAATGTGTATTAATGTTATTCATAGTGATGTTTGGGGAATTTCACCAATTGTTTCTCATGCTCATTTCGAGTACTCTATGACATTCATAGATGGTTATAGTCGGTTTACATGTGTATATTTCTTCGATCCATATATGAGGTATTTTCCATGTTCAAGACATTTTTGGCTAACATTGAGACTCAATTTTCTACAGGCATCAAATTATTAAGATCTTATTGTTGTGGAGAATATAATTATTATGAATTAAAAAGATTTCTTTCTTGAGAATGGAATTGTCTCACAAAGCTCTTGTCCATATACACCACAGAAAAATGGGGTTCCTAAGCTTAAAAATTGTCAATTTTCAGATGTCTCTAGTACATTATTGATTGAGTCCTCTTTTCCATCCAAATATTGGGTGGAAGTATTGTCTATTGTTTTCTATTAATTAGTATACTACCATATAAAGTTCTAAATCTTGAGTCTCCATATTATCATCTTTATCACCAAAATCCTAGTTATGATAATTTTTATATATTTGGTTGTGTTTTTTTTTGTGCATCTGCCTTCTTGTCACCATAATAAACTTTTTTGTTCAGTCTACTAAAGGTACTTTTGAGTTATTGTACTCCACATAAAGGTTGTATTTGCTATTTACACGCCCTGAGGCTACCCCTTGACATAAAAAGGGACCTAGGATCACGAGTGACCCCAACTAACCCTGAAGTGGCATATCATAAGCATACTTAAAGATTTACTGAACACAGAAATACTGTGCAGAAGCTTAAACATGCTATAAAGGGAAATGATGGAGAATACCCATTCTAATTTTGAATATATAAAAACTGAGAGTTCAATAACAATTGAAAGATCAAACTCAAACTAAAACTGAATCTAACTATGTCTGAAATAAGCCTCTAACTGACTAGGATATCCTAGGAAATTCCCCTAGCTAACTTTAGCAAAACTGAAACTAAAACAAGAATGACTGAATAAAAGACTTGTTAATCGTCCCTAAAGAATGAATACTCACCACTGATACTGCTGAACTGGAGATCGGGAACTGATTTATGCGTGATCTAGGATCTGAACCTACATCACAAGAAGATGTAGCGCAAAGTATGTGTCAGTACTTGAAAGGTACTAAGCATGCAAGATAGACTAAAACTGGACAATATATATATAACTAAACAAAGTAATAAGAGCAATGATATAATATGAACTGAATGTAAATACTAAAATATACTGAATACTGAGCTAATTGAATGAAATGACCAAGTACATAACATGTTGAGACTGAATACTGAACTGCAACTGGTAACCTCGCCAATGCACTAGAATCTAAATGTGGGAGCTACTATTAACCGACATAAAACCACGAGAGCTATCATTGGAGTTTGATGTTTATTCCCCATCAAGAGGACCCAATATACCTTGCCAGGGGTATAAAGGCATGACTTGCGTGATCACTAAATATGTTGCCCACAGAGGGGACTTATCCTACGGGAACACGTAGGTTTGGGACTTTGAGGGTGACTGACCCTTAGTCCACTCAATATTAAGCCTACTCCCAACTGATTATGTAAGTAACACATTATAACTGAATTTTTGTAATACTGAATAGCTTAACTTACTGACATGCTAACTGAAAATGCAATATTAATATACTGAAAATGAAACATTCTTAACTGGGGCATGTATATCTTAATAAACTGACCTAGAAAGTGTAATTCATAAAGTAAACGAATCTACACAACTAGCGTTTTGAGTTTCATGCAAGAAGCTAAACAACAATTCCTCAAAAACCTGATAATATGATTAGGATTAGTCTAATAACTGAATCACAACACTTTTCTAAAGTTCAAGAAACCCTAGGTCTAAACATAAGAACCTCGATGAATTCTAAGGACCTAATAGGTGAAAGGACTCCACTAGTGAAATCCCAT
The DNA here is from genome assembly GCA_029582545.1 of Solanum lignicaule. NCBI lineage: Eukaryota > Viridiplantae > Streptophyta > Magnoliopsida > Solanales > Solanaceae > Solanum > Solanum lignicaule. The sequence continues at coordinate 7,533 of JAJOOF010017967.1, read as the reverse complement.
ATACATGGTGACGAATTTCACGAAGAAATCTTTCGATTTCGAGGCTGGAACTGGAGGAAACCTTGTTGTGTTCTTGGAAAGGGTTGGTCGAATTTTTCTCCTTTTTCTCGTTCAACTTGGATGAATTTTGGAGAATGAGTTGACTTGGGTAAAGTCTAATTAAGTTACTAGGCTAAAACTGACAAAAAGGACGTAGTTTAGGGGTTAAACGACGTAGTTTAGGTGTCCAACGCATAGGGAAAAGACCAAAATGACCTTAACTTAAAAGCTGTCAGGGCCAACCGACGGACCATTGATGGACCTACGGTCCGTCCTGGTCAACCTTCGTTTGGCTTTAGAGACTGGTTCCCAAGGGTTTGAACCATGGACCGTGGTCCCACCTACGGTCCGTAGGTCTTGGCGTGGGTCGACCCTTGGCTGAGATTTCCTCGGTTTCTGGGGAGGGGCTGCAGGTGGTCAACCATGGACCCCCATCTACGGTCCATGTGTCATTCTACGGTCCGTGGGTGGCGCCTGTTGGTGGCACCTATAATTCTAATTTTCTGAAATCTGATCTTTCTAGCATACGGGGTGTTACATTATCTCCCCCTTGGTAACATTCATCCTCGAATGAAGACTAATCTAGATGAATATTGAGGGAAAGAACGGCAAACCCTACCACTAAGTATTGGAAACTGAAATCTGACTGAACTATGTTCTGAGACCATGCAAATACGTTGAAAATGCAAGTATAATTGAACGAACAAGATACTAAGACTGAATTTATGCATGAGTAACAGAAAGACTGGAGAGGAACTATTACCTCAAGCTGGAATGGAATCGGAAGGAAAAAGATGAGGATACTTGGCCTTCATGGCTGTTTCTGCTTCCCAAGTAGCTCCCTCTACAGACTGACTCCTCCTCAAAACCTTAACTGAAGTTACTTCTTTGTTTCTTAACCTTCGAACCTGACGATCAAGAATCTCAACTGGCACCTCCTCATAAGTAAGACTATCCTTCACAACCACACTTTCCAATGGTACTATAGATGTTGGATCACCCTTACACTTCTTCAACAATGAAATGTGAAATACCGAATGCACCATTGCTAGTTCTGCTGGTAACTCTAACTCATAAGCCACTTTACCAAGTCTTTTCAACATCCTATAAGGACCTACACATCTACGACTGAGCTTTCCTTTCTTTCCAAATCTCATCACCCCCTTCATAGGTGACACTTTCAGGAAAACCCAATCATCAACTTGGAACTCCAAGTCTCTTCTCCTTACATCTGCATAGGACTTCTGGCGACTCTGGGTTTTCTTAAGTCTATCTCTGACGAGGCGAACTTTTTCCATAGCTTCTTGAACCGAATCTGGCCCTATCAAGGCTGCTTCACCTACTTCAAACCAACAACTGGAGATCTACATCTACATCCATATAATGCCTCATATGGGGGCATTTGTATGCTGGAATGGTAGCTGTTATTGTAGGCGAACTCATTAAGAGAAAGTGATCATCCCAACTACCCTTGAAGTCAATCAGACAAGCTCTCAACATGTCCTCTAAGGTATGAATAGTACGCTCTGCCTGACCATCCATATGTGGATGAAATACTGTACTGAGATTAACCTGAGTCCCAAGACCTTTTTGAAATGACTTCCAGAAATGAGAGGTAAATTGAGGACCTCTATCTGAGATGGTAGACAAAGGAACCCCATGCAACCTGACTATCTCATTAATGTAAACCTTGGCGTAGTCCTCTGCCGAATTTGTAGTCTTCAATGCCAAAAAGTGAGCGAACTTAGTAACTCTGTCTACTATCACCCAAATTGAGTCATGGTGTCTGTGAGTAAAAGGTAAACCTATAATGAAGTCCATGTTTATCACTTACCACATCCATGTAGGAATGTTAATCTCCTGATTCATACCTCCTGGTTTTTGATGTGCTACCTTCACCTGCTGGCAATTAGGGCACTTAGCCACAAAATCTGCTATATCCCTTTTCATACCATTCCACCAAAAGACTTCCCGCAGATCACAGTACATCTTAGTGGCGCCTGGTTGAATAGAATACCTGGAGTTATGGGATTCTGTAAGAATCTTTTGTCTCAACTCATCCACCTTAGGAACACATAAACAACCCTGATAGCGAAGCACACCATCTCCCCCTTGGGAGAAAACCTCAACTTTCTGCTGATGAACTGCACCCTTCAGTTGAAGCAATATAGGATCATTGTCTTGTTTTTGCTTAACCTCCGCTACCAATGAAAATTCTGACCCATTCTAAACTATCAAATCATCCCCTGATATGTTCATAAGGCAAACTCATGAGCGAGAAAGTCGGTGAACATCTATTGCTAGTTCTTTCCTTTCTTTCTCAACATGCGCTACACTACCCATAGATAGTCTACTAAGAGCATCAGCTACTTTATTAGCCTTATCAGGATGGTAAATCACATACATATCATAGTTCTTGAGGAACTCAAGCCATCTCCTTTTGCGAATATTCAACTCTTTCTGGGTGAACTCATACTAAAGGCTCTTATGGTCTATAAACACATCTATGTGAACACCATACAAGTAATGTCTCCAAATCTTAAGGGAAAATACTATGACTGCAAGCTCGATGTTATAAGTTGGATAGTTCTTCTCATGAACCTTAAGTTGTCTAGAAGCATATGGTATAACCTTACCTCGATGCATCAACACACAATCTAGGCCGACTCTGGATGTACCACAATAGATGACATAACCATCTGAACTCTCTGGTAGAGTCAAAATAGGAGTTGTAGTCAACCTAGTTTTTAGTTCTTTGAAGCTCTTATCACAATCATCTGACCACTGGAACTTAACCTTTTTCTGAGTTAACTTAGTCAATGGAGAAGCTATGGATGAAAATCCTTCCACGAACCTTCTATAATAACCGGCTAATCCCAAGAAACTTCTGATATCTGTAGGAGAGGTAGGTCTGGACCATTGTTTCACTATTTTTTTCTAAGAATCCACTCGGATCCCTTCAGTAGACACTATATTCCTAAATAAATCAACTAATCGTAACCAAAACTCACATTTACTAAACTTAGCGAATAATGGGCTATCTTTGAGAGTTTGCAGGACAACCATCAAATGAGTCGCATGTTCTTCCTCATTTCTAGAGTAAATAAGGATATCATCAATAAAGATGATAACGAACAAGTCCAAATACTGCTTGAACACCTTGTTCATCAAATCCATGAAAGCTGCAGCAGCATTAGTTTGTCCAAATGACATTACTACAAATTCATAATGACCATACCGAGTTATGAAGGCTATTTTTGGAATGTCACTATCTCTGACTCTGAGCTAATGATAACCAGATCTGAGGTTTATCTTCAAAAAATGACTAGCACCCTAAAGTTGGTCCAATAACTCATCAATCCTGGGATAGGATACTTATTTTGGATTGTTACTTTGTTCAATTATTGATAATCAATGCACATCCTAAGAGAACCATCTTTCTTTTTCACGAACAACACTAGTACACCCCCTTGGGAAATACTAGGTCTAATGAATCCCTTATCTAGAAGGTCTTTCAACTGCTCTTTCAATTCCTTAAGCTCAACTGGAGTTATTCTGTAAGGAGGAATATAAATAGGCTGGGTATCTGAAGGAGATCAATTCCGAAGTTGATTTCCCTTTTGGGAAGAACTTCGGGAAGATCTTCTGGAAACACTTCTGGAAACTTATTAACTACTGGAACAGACTCAAGAGTTGGGGTTCCGGAGCTTGAATCCTTAACCCGAACTAGCTGATAGAGATAGCCCTTAGAGATCATCTTTTTGGCCTTAAGGTAAGAGATAAATCGACCCATAGGCATTGAGCTACTACCCTTCCATTCTAGGATTGGCTAGTCTGGAAACTAAAAATAAACTATCCTAGTTCTACAATAGACTGAGGCATAACAGGAATGTAACCAATCCAGTCCTAGAATGATCTCGAAGTCTACCATTTCTAACTCTACAAGATTTGCTGAGGTAACTTTCTAAGAAACTGTCATAGGGTAATTTATGTATACCCGTCTAGCTATAACTGGGTCACTGACTGGAGTAGAGACTGAGAAGGGTTATGAGAGAGTTTCTGGACCGATACCAAAGATTACTGCTATATATGGAGTTACAAAGGAAAGAGTAGCCCCTGGATCTAACAAAGCATAAACATCTAAATGAAAGACTCGCAACATACCAGTAACCACATAAGCAGAATCTTCCTAATCTTGGCGAGCATGGAGAGCATACAACCTATTCTAGCACTAACAGCCAGCTTTACCAGATGAAGTACCCTGCTGAGTTGGGTGATTTGCTGGTTCTACTGAAGTTGTTAACTAAGCCCTACTATTATTACATCCTTGTCCCCGTTTAGAAGAAAGGAAATCCCTCAATCTGTTACATGTCTTACCATACCCAAAACATCCATCATTTCCTACAAAATACTCGCATGGATGGTTCTTACCAGACTTTGGAAAAGTTGGGTAGGTTCTGGTAACTGAAACACTCCCCTGAGACTTAGAGCCGGATGCCCTACCTTTCTGATCCTGTCGAAACTTGGAGGATGGAACACTAGCTAATGATGGTGCTGGGGTTGAAGATCTTTGCTGAAACTGCGAGTGATTTCCACCACCCGATTTCTACTGAGAGTACTCATAGTTGCCTGTCCTAGCTTTTTTGTTGTTCTTAGCCTGCTCCCTAAGCGTATCTCCCTCAACCTGCTGAGCATGGGTCATGAGCCTAGAGATATTCATGTCCTCTAACAACATAGCATTTTTGCACTCCGTTTTCACCAAGTGAGACACTCCAAATAGGAACTTACTCATCTGCACCCTGGGATCAAAAACCATATGTGGAGCATACCTGGAGAGTTGGGTGAACTTAAGTTTATACTCTTGGACTGACATGGAACCTAGCCTCAAATTCATGAACTCCTAAGCTTTTGCCTCTCTTAACTATCTTGGAAAGAACTTGTCCAGAAAAGTTCCAGTAAAACACTCCCAAGTCACAGGAGTTGCATTCTCACCCCTATTTTCCTTCCACTGCGTGAATCATATGTGAGCCACATCCTAAAGCTGGTAGGACGCCAAATCTACTTGATCATTTCGAGTCACTTGCATCACTCAAAATATATTGTTGACCTCTTTAATATAGGTTTGGGGATCCTCACCAACTTGCATCCCCTAGAAAATCTGGTGGGTTCATCCTAACAAAGTCACAGACCCTAGATGCCCCTAATCCACCATTACCATTTGCAGGAACTGGAACTTGCTAATTGCTCTGGTTGGCTACACTATAGGCCAAAAGTTGAATAGCATTCCGAAATTCCGCATTTGAAACCTCATGGTCTGGGACTGGAGGAAATGTGTCACCATATTGCAGATATTAACATTTTGTGGATAAGCTCTATGAGGAGGCATGATCTGAAAACACATAACGTCGCATTAGAAAGGAGATCATACCCACTCATGATAAGAATAACAAGAAAGTAAGGTTTTTCCTAAAACACTTTGTAGCCTCCCCCTCATAGGTGTGCCACGCTTCACACTCATGAAAGGGACTCTACTTAGTGTGGCTTTTCAAACATCCTAGGGCTCTTGAACCTAGTTCTCTAATACCAAGTTTGTCACACCCCGAGTCTACCCCCTTAACGTAACACGGGACCTAGGATCACGAGTGACCCCAAGTTAACCCTGAATTGGCACATCATAAGCATACTTAAAGATTTACTAAACATAGAAATATTGTTTAGAAGCTTAAACATGATATAAAGGGAAATGATGGGGAATACCCATTCTAAGTCTAAATATATAAAACCTAAGAGTTCAATAACAACTGAAAGATCAAATTGGAAATAAAACTGAATCTAACTATGTCTGAAGTAAGCCTCTAACTGACTAGAGATGCTGGGACATCCCCCCTACTAACTCTAGCAAAACTGAAACTAAAACAAGAATGACTGAATAAAATACATGGCAATCGTCCCCGAAGAATGAGGACTCACTACTGATACTGCTAAACTAGAGATCGGGAACCGATCTATGTGTGATATGAATGCTGAGGACATGAACCTACATCACGAGAAGATGTAGCGCAAAGTATGTGTCAGTACTTGAAAGGTACTGAGCATGCATGATAGGATAAAGTTGAACAACATACACATAACTGAACAAAGCAATAAGAGCAATGATATAATCTGAACTTAATGTAAATACTGAAATATACTGAATACTGAGCTAACTGAATGAATTGATCAAGTACATAACATGCTGAGACTTAATACTGAACTTTAACTAGTAACCTGGTCAATGCACTAGAGTCTGAATGCGGGAGCTACTATTAACCTACATAAAACCACGAGAGCTATCATTGGAGTCCGATGTTTAAGCCCCATCAAGAGGACCCAATCAACATTGTCGGGGGTATAAATGCATGAATAGCCTGATCACTAAATATGTTGCCCACAAAGGGGACTTATCCTATGAAGGCCCGTAGTTCTGGGACTATGAGGGTGACTGACCCTTAATCCACTCGGTATTAAGCCTACTCCCAACTGATTATGTAAGTAAAACACATTATACCTGAATTTTTGTAATACAGAATAGCTCAACAAACTAACATGCTAAATGAAAATATAACATTAATATATTGATAATGTCTCGACCCGAGAGCACCCCTAAGTCGTAACATGCGTATTCGACCTATCGGAGGTCTTATACAAGCCCTTAACATTCATGACATTAGATATGTAAAATAGTGCGGAATTAAAAACTCTTTAAAACAAAATCCATAAAACTCAAAGGTCACTTTTAAAAACATATTTCAAAACTGCACAAACGGAATACTAAGTCTCTTAGCCATTTTAGACATAAACTTGAAAACATACTAGGGACACGGCCCTTTACAATCAAAGAAGTCTATTAAGACTATTACAAGAACCTTATCATTAAACTAGAATAGAAAAGTATTGTCCTCGACATATGAGGACATACGACAAAATCTTGGAAGAACTTCAAATCCCAAGCTTACAATAGAACCCGCTCACTTGCCGGAACCTACACTTGTAGAAAATAGAGAAAATATGGAATTAGCACAATTAAGTACTAAGTATGATGACTATGCAAAAACATGCTAAAACGGACATTTATTTGAGATAAATGCTGTCACACCATTTTTTTTATAAAACCTTCATAACACAAGTATAAGAGACACATTTCAAGTCATCATCCACATATAAGACAATACCCACATAATAGACATACTCAACTAGTACCAATGTACAACACATAAACATAATAGTCAAGTAGGCCCTTTCATCATCTTGAAACCTCTATCTCAAGTCACCCTAAGCCACACTTAAGTGAGACATGAAGTGACCGCCCATACAACCTCTTCATATACACCTAAGTGTTCCTAAGGGTTACCATAGATAAGGAATTTATCATTACAATATAACATGCTTAAGTCAACATTCTTTATTACACCATTTTAGGAGATATTCAAGCAATTAGGGGACTTTCACGTAATA
>JAJOOF010017966.1:0-16069 GCA_029582545.1 Solanum lignicaule | reverse complement strand
TATTAAAGAAAATTAAAATTAGATTATGTATTTTAATTGTCTAAACCAATGTAAAACTAAAGAACAAATATTCAATATTATTGTCATTCTTAGTGTTGAATTGATTTTCTTTTTGAATTAGTATTAATTTGATTTTGATTTAAGCTTTATTATAATTACCAACATGTGTCGACTATAATCTTTATTGGCTCATTCATAATTCTAAGTTTCAAACTTGAAATAATATATTAAAAGATAAAAACTGTGGAAAAGTATAAGAAATATTTAAAAATTATATCACAGAAAATATTTTTATGTATAAAATAAAATTTTAAAATTATATATATAAATTCGGGTTGGTTTGGTCTCGGGTTGGTTTTTTTTAGTTAAAACCAAACCAACCCAAATATAGTCGATATTTGGGTTTTGTACACCCCTAATTTTGGATAAAAGCATATTTTTATATATTGTTAAACATTAGAAGAAATATATTATCACGGTTAGTATTAGTGAGTGATGACAAATAGATTACCAAAACAGGTTAACTTATTACATGTTGACCATAATAGTAGTTTACTAGATAGTTGATCCGTCTTGAATTGATCTATTACAGCATCTGAAGGTGTTAATACGATAAGCAGCCGATCGATCATTGCTAGCTTGGAGCCTAAACTGAACAAAATGTTTCCTTGTCGAAAGTTATGACCAACCACCGAATTTCCCAACTTCTTCAAAGTTAACCTGCACAAATAGAAATATAAGTTGGCTGGGTGTCTTGTAGATATTGCAGAACTTACGAGGGCATGGATGTACAAATTAAAAGAGGATTATTTAACTTCAATTTTTTATACAATGATTATATGGGTCACTTAAAAGATACAACAATATTCGTTCATTAAAAATGAGATTTAGAACTTATAAAAATAAAGTAAATTGCCTACTGTATTGTACAATAGATTAAAATACACTCATAAACATATATCATAGGGTTGTACATTAATCTCAGGGCCACAACTTCACAATGGCATGTTAATAATTGTTTCAAGTGACATGCAATTATTAGTCGTGATTTGAAATTTAACTTTTAACTCAACAAGTTGTTACAATCATAGATTTTATGGATAATAATACTTGGGGTGCTAATGTGGTCATTTAAGTTGTTGAATATTGATCAAGTGTTGAAAGGAGTCACCATATATAGCGATGTCCATTAACATGATGTACTTTCATTTCGTTGTTAAGCATTAAGTAATATATATATATATATATATATATATATATATATAGGGGCGGTGTCAGGATTAAGAGTTTGGGGTTCTTAATTTAAGGATAGAAGAGAAAAATATCACAAAACAAGCTTGTTCGAACCCATGACACTAGTATGAAAAACATTTACATCGTCCTTCCTTACCAGTGAGCTATCAATCAAATTTGTTGGGGTTCACAAGTTAATATGCACATATATTTATGAAGTTTTTAATAAAAATATCGGATTTACCAAAAAAATAATGAATTTTTCAAAACTCACGAAGTCCATCAAATATAAAGTTAACACCAAATACATTAAACTTTAGAGAACAGAAATGTAAGAAGATAATTAATTACCTCTCAATGCAAGCATCAAATAGATCTTGAAAATTATGTCAAATCTGTAAAAGGAGAGTAAATAAATAAACTAATACTAATAGATCCAAATGAAGAAAGAGAAGAAAAAACTGAGAAAATGGGTAAATTCATGAGAATCACAGTAAAGAAAATGGGAATGGAACATTCCAGTCTCTGTTTCTCTATTCATTTGAGGGAGTTACTTTTTTGACACCAATGACAGTTTGTTATACGTGTTTAATAAATAATTAAATAGATCACAGACACAAAAGGCCAACCAAAATGACCCTATATTTTATAGTACAATTTTAAATGCTATTTGTACAACTAATAGTAGACGTGTTCGTCCTCTCTAACTCTTACTTCTAATTATTGGTAAGGTAATAATATGAAATAGATGTGGAGATGGCTAAGTGTTGCATGTGATATAAATATGTTGTTTGAATTCCAAGAGGTGATGGATGTTGAATGAATGAAATAATATTTAATGGATCATCATATGTAATAATAATAGTAAATATAAGTATTTATAACTATTACTCTATATAAATGTTGATAAAGACTTTAGTAATTTTGATTATAATAAATATTTACTCAATCGTGACTAAATATTTTTGTGATAATAATATATTATTATTGAATATATACCGATACATTTAATCAATTTGATGTCGTGTGTCGTCTTCTAACATTATCATTATTTTGAATTTTCATAAATTTTACATAAGATGAAAGTTCTTTTCATTGTCAGAAACAATCAAATTTCCACCTTTCTTGCAATGCATTGCATTGCATTTCGATAGTGGAAAGAAAAAAAAAATTGAAAAAAATTACCTCTTTTTGTTGTAATGTCAGTCACACTACAAAACAATAAATTTGGGTTTTTGGCTGCTTCTTCTTCTTGTTGGATGATTGAAAAAGTTGACAGGCTTTAATCTTTAGTAATCAACTCAACTAGTCACTGCCAAAAACTTGGAATCTACTTCATCTTTTTTTTTAATAAAAAAAGTCACTTCTAGAAAAAACTTCTTATAATTTTTTTCTTACCCACCAAAACATCCAAAATGGATATGAAAAAAAATTAAATATAGGAGTTACTTGAATGTTTAATTATCTTATGTTGCTTATATACACTAATATAGTGTCAAAAATATGAACATTATTATTAGTAGTGTTGTTTTGTAACATACAATTACTAGTAGGAATATGTTAAAGTTACTTGAATGTTTAAATATTTTATGTTTATTGATGTTTAAATTAAAGTAATACAGGTTGAGAAAATAAAAAAAAAATAAAAAGGTTATTAACTAATGACAGCTCAAGGCCCACTAAGTTAGAAAAACAAAGTACTGTGGGCCGGACCAGTTTATTCTCCCTCTGTTTTCTTCTAATATCACTTTTGGGCCCCATTTTACTATGAGCTCTCTTTTACATCTCTTCTCCCACCTATTTTGTTTGTGTTCTATAGTGGTGAACAAGACAATATTGCCCTTGTATAATTTTTAATTATTTAAGTTTATTTTAGAAAAGAGGTCAAGAAAGAAGTATTAAAATTACATAGGAAACTAGATGTGTTAGTTCTAGTCGTTGAAAATATAATTAAAATAAAATATCCTTAAACTTAGCTGGATTATTAATTTCAAATCCGAACTATTGACAGACTTAAAAACACTCATTTATTTGACTAACTGAACTTAAATACACCTCCAAACTTGTAAAATGAGTGAAATACACTCTTAAATTCTTGTTAAGTTTTGGGGTGTTTTCAACATGTCTTTTGATTTTTTATTAAGAGTCTCATGCTCCTACCAAGAGTTCCAGACTATTTGCTATGTCATGTTGCATATCGGGGGTGTATCCAAGTTTAGTTAATCAAGTAGAGGGATATTTTTAAGGCTGACAATAGTTCGAGGATGAAACTAATAATTTGCGTCAAGTTCAAGGGTGTTTCAATACTTCACTCTTAAAATAATAAAAGTGTGGTCTTTCTATAACAGTTTAAGCTTTAATTTTAGATGAGATCATCATACTTCAACATGGCATCAAAGCAGGTGGAGATCCTGAAATCGAATCTCACTGCCACAGCGCCACCCATATAAAAATAAAGAATTTCCACATACTTGACCAGGGAAAAAATCAGACCCACAAACTAATCTCTTTGAGTTGGAAGCCTTGTACAAGCATTTAATCTCTTCTTTATTTTTATTTTCCACAAGTTAATAGGGTAGATGGAAAAGAAAAATGTTCCAAGTAGTAAGCAAGTTAATTCGAAACCCATGAAAATGCATATTATATTATTATAATCTTTTGGTTACTTAGATGTCCAAGCACTAATGCTATATTGTTATAATTAGTTTGGATTATAAAAGGGAGAGGACATAAAAGGAAGTCCGTAAACTTGTATGAGTAAGGAAAATGAAAACGTAAACATGGTAGACAAAGCACACGAAAGTGGAGATTGTGTTAGTTGATTAAGGATTTGTGGGCTAAATATGAGGGGCCTATTGTAAAGATAAAATGGATTTCTAGTCCCACTCACAACGTGGTCTGGTCTCTTATAAACATGGTTACGATTAATGGTTGACCTATATGATAAAATTTGTAAATAACGCTATTAGAATTCAACACGGATATAGCAACGTTTTTGGAGAGTCAGAAAAACATAGCTTATCATAGTCTTTTACACTTTCCTTCAAGTTAGTAAAAGGCGAAATATCCGCGCTCCTATCTTGTTTCGAAATCCCCCAAATTGCTCTTTTTTAGTGTGAATATCACCTAATGGTTGCTTTGATGAAACAAAATGCGTGACAAGCTATGTAAAAACACTTTGATAATAAATGTATCCGTTTTGTACAATATTTCATTCTAATTAAGTGAATCGCGTGTATTATTTAACTGTATTTGTATGTGTGTGTATGTATGTGTTTTCACGACTCAAATAATGTATTTAAGTTTGAAAATTCACTTAATAATAAGTATGAATTATCATTTGTTTCAAAAAACATTTTCCAAAAATTCAAAATCGTAACTCTCCAGAGGGGCCGACACCGGTACGTACATTTTCCACATGCTAACATGCTCGACTTCTCGATCATTTGTACAATTTAACTGTTTTTGTTTTCAGGCTTCGATTTAGGACAAGGTCTAATCAATTGATCAACAGAAAGTAAATTTTCAACGAACATTTATTAGAGTAGTTAGTAATTGGTCATTAGTCATAACACACTTATGTTCATGTAATTAGTAGGGAAAACATAGTACAGACGGCTAAGATTTTACTCGATAAATTCATATTGAATTTTTTTTTATTAAATATTAAATTCATGATATGTTGATGAACTCAAATTTTTAGTTATTAAAGTTAGATTAGTAATTAAGTTAAAATTATATAACTTAAATGAAATTTAATTACATTTAAGACAATATGTTAAGTTGACAAGACAAGCTTAATCCATGTTTCCAAGTTCAAGATCCACAAGAATTACTTGGAGACCACAATACCCTCAAGCCTTAACTCACGCCTCTATAAAGGATTCTTCATGAGGCCAGAAAAAAAAAGACATGGAGAAACTCTTCTCTTCAGTGGTGATCCGCAATTTTCTATACTTCCACAACTATGATTAAAGATTGGCTCTGCATTCATGGTGAAATTCCAACAAACATTGATCGATTCAAGACAAAACAAAGTTTTTGAGTTGACGATCGTGAGGAGAAGAATTATTATAGGATTACATCTTTTTATTATATAAATTTTATAAAGATTGTAACCCCGCACAAATTAATGAAATGAAATATTATTATTTGTTGTTATTTTTGATTTCTTCATTATCATTTTTCATGAATGAAATTACTTAGTCGTTTACAAATTTGGCATGTCCAATAGGACAATCTTAACCTTGGCAATTGACGTTCAAGAACACTAAGATGACTTCCAATAGAAGGTGTACTCAAAATACGCATCCATAGAAACTATTGACTTCAAATTATGTGTTGTGGAAAACGTCCTAGATATTATTGAGGGAAGTATGTATGAAACTAGTCACAGCAAATTAAACAAGCCAAATTTCTAGGACAACGCGCCTCACAAGTGCAATTCAAATCTATTATTGTATTTAGTTCATCTACAAAAGGCGTAAGGTCTCTATCGCCTTATAAGGGGGAGTGATGTGCTGGAAATTGACGACACGTCTAATGCTTTTACAAAACATTGTTGGCTAAATATGATGTGAAGTAGCACAAAGCGGCTATCCCATATCATCCATAGTCGAGTGAGCAAGTTGAAGTGTCCAACTGAAAATAGAGTTCATATTGATAAAGACTACAAACGCCAAGAGGTTTGACTAGTCCTTGTTCTCATTGATCCCACAAAATTTTTAAGTCTTATTAGTTGCTTGTAACACCTCCAAATTTGTTTATGCTATTTTTATGCATTATTCAATCCTTTCGCCTAACTTGATGATGTCCAAAAGCTTGCATGCACAGAGAGATCACCAAGGGCACTCGCCAAATCAGTGCATCAAATCGACTTTTGTATTATGAGGGTGCACAAACAAATATATAATCCTTTTATAGTATATATACATAATTTTTTCGAACTTAACATGTGCTCGTACACCACACCCACCCTTTTGTATGCGTCCGACTTTTTAATAGGTAATATCCTAAATAGGTTAGTTGTAAATATACCAAATATTTTACAAAATTTGTTCTAGCTAAAATGTGAAGCCAACATGTTTGGTGACTTATAATTTTCGATCTATTTTGGTATAGAAACTAGCTACACACCATCCAGGGATGGGTGTTTGTCATCAGATGGTTGATATTCCTCTATCTTGTACTCCTTGATTCGAGTCTAATTAGGAATCAAAAACCTATAGTCATTAATCAACTTAAACTTAGGTGAATTAAACTATTTGTATTTTTATGAATAAAATTTTGGCATCCATAAAGACAGAGGAAGAGCATGGGAAGACACAGTACAATTGACATTATAAGAAGCATGGCCGTGTGTGTCTTCTCATAAAAAAGCCACAAACATCGGCCGTCTTCTCTTGAGCTATATTTTGTTTTTTTTTTCATTTCTGAATCTATTAACTCATACAAAATGATCCCTCCATATTCTCTTCTTTGCTTTGTCAATGTCACGTATACATACCTTCTTTTCTCTAAACTTCAACTTTATCGACTCCCAAATTATCACGAGGATTGTGGTGGAATAAATAAGATCTCTTTATTCTTAATTAGAGGTCTTGAGTGTGAATTCTGAATATAGAAAAAGTCTTGTTAGAAACGCATTCCACTTACCATATATATAAGAGTGACACGTGAATCTGAATTAATCAGGGGCCTAATGTGCGTACCAGACACCAAATAAAAAATTAAAAAGGAAACTGACAAATTAAACCGTCTTCTTTTTCCTTTTTTTCTGTTTTTTCCTCTGGCTACACTAGGAACAGTATCACACGTTGTGTAGTGTATCACATGCAAAAAAGATTTAACTTAATACTACTATTAACTAAAGATGTAAAGTAATTTTTACATTATTAGTATATTTTAGGCCAAACACATATGCAAACCCTTAAACTTGTCTCTAAATTTTATTTTGGCACTCCAACTCAACCTTATTCCATTTTAACCCTTTAACTCCATTTTTTATGTTTCATTTTGGCACTTCTAAGTGATGCGGCAGAGTGTGTGCATCACACTTTCTCTAAGAGAGTGAAAGATTAAAAAAAAGTATTTTTTTAAAAAAATAATAAAAGATTAACCCTTGAAACTCTATTTTTTTTATGTACCATTTAAACACAAAATATTATTTTTATGATTTCTTTATTTCTATATATGCTCTTCAACTGCAATTTTGCATTTTAGAAATCGCCGTTCATCCGTTAGTTATTGTGAAAAATTCAAATTGACGGATGATCATTGATTTTTTTTTTTAAAAAGTAACAATGTTTCATTTTAAAAATCAACGTCATATCTAATCTATTTGGACTTAACTCAAATACCAGCTTTCTAATTTTTCATTCAACTAAATACGAGTAAAAAAAAAACTCATGTTCATTGCTAATTAATAACACTATAAAATATGTTGAAACTCGATAGACTTCGTTGGGTTGTCATTGATTTTTCTTAAGAAAGAAAATCGACGCACTTTCGTCGCTTATTTTTCACGCAAAAATACAGGGAATCTTTCAAAAAGAAATTGTTACTTTTTTATAAAAAAACTCAATGATCATCCGTCAATTTGAATTTTTTACAATAACTAACGGATGAACGACGATTTTTAAAATGCAAAATTGCAGTGGAAGAGCATATATAAAAATAAAGAAATCATAAAAATAATATTTTGTGTTTAAATGGTACATAAACAAAATAGAGTTGAATGGTTAATCTTTTATTATTTTTTAAAAAATACTTTTTTTTGTTTTTTTCACTCTCTTAGAGAAAGTGTGATGCACACACTCTGCCACATCACTTAGAAGTGCCAAAATGAAACATAAAAATTGGAGTTAAAGGGTTAAAATGGAACAAGGTTGAATTGGAGTGTCAAAATGAAATTTAGGAACAAATTTAAGGGTCTACATATGTGTTTGGCCTATATTTTAACTTGTAATAATATGTTGTAATTCGTACATTTTCTTTTAGGTTTCTAATTTGAACGGATACTTGTAATTAATTCACTTTTAGGCTGGAGGATAGAGTAAATATCATTTAACAAAAGTTAGAGATGAACTCTTACAAAAATACTTTATATAACACCTCCTAGTCATGCATTTGTTTGTTAATTTTTTATTTTTTTTTGCCACACGCAATGATCGTGGGAAGTACTCCCTCTGTCCCAATTTATATGACTTACTTTCCTTTTTAGTCAGTCCCAAAAAGAATGACACATTTCTATATTAAGTAATAATTTTACTATAAAATGTATGTTTTACCCTTAATGAAATAATTTACAGTCACACAATCTTCTATCATTCATTTTGGACCACAAGTTTTAAAAGTCTTCCTTTCTTTCTTAAACTCCGTGCCGAGTCAAACTACATCACATAAAATGGGACGGAGGGAGTACATATTATTTTCTTTAACCATATATTATCCGAAACCACTTTTAGGAATAAGTCACATTATTTTGGTTAGGGATATGCAATAATCAAATCGATCGATAAATCATATTGAAAAAGTGTTATTGGTTTATTATTGTTGGGATAACGATTTTTTAATAGTTTTCTAAGAAAAATTATTATGAGGTTATTGGTTCTGTTTTTGCTTTTTAATATTGGATAAACCAATTAATAACTCATTAAGACTGTAGTAATTTAATTTATTACTTTATCAATACATAAATATTAAATATAAATATCAATACCTTTCTAGTTAGTGCATTTGTCCTATAGCCTTCATTCACACTTCACAATGATTTGGAGTTCAAATATCACACTATATAAAACGTCAAAACCTAAAGTAAGAACCGTACTATTCGTCTTAATTTGTCTTTGTGTTACACTTGTATAGGTCTTTTCACATAAGTTGCTCTTGTTTCTTACTTTCTATTTTATGAGTATTTGTAAAGTTACATTATTGTCTTGTCGCGTCAAATTGTTAGAGAAGTCATATATTTGTTTTATAAGTTTTTTTATTGGTTAAACTGAAACCGAACCATTAAGAATCAATACCAATAAATCAAAAATCGATAAAGTTATCTTATTGATTTGACTATTAATTTAGCGTATTTAAAAATCAAAAATCAATAAATTTATCAAATTAATAATTCATAAAACCGGGCTATGATTTGACTTAGTGGTGGCAAATGGGCGGGTTGGGTCAAATTTGGGCGGGTTGAAAATGGGTCAACATAAAATGAGTAATAATTCAACCCGCCCATATTTGATATGGGTAAAAATGAATTGGGTAAAATACTAGTTTACCCATATTTTCATGAGTAAATAGTACTCTACTTAAGAATTCAACATGGAGAAAATATTTTAGTCTCTTTTTAGATGAAAAATGTTGAAAATGCTTCATTTAATTTTATTGTATCATAAAAGTCAAAAAAAAAATCCTAACTTTTCAATATAAAATAAATTTATGTAATAGCAAGGGGAGAATATTTTTAATTTCAAAGCAAATGAATAGTTGCAATTTAGGACTAAAACGTGCTTAATGCACTTTATGGCTTAAGCAATGTCAATACTAATACATGATTTGCTTATTTTACACTATTATTTATTATCCAATATAAAATTAAACAAATATAAAAATATAATTATAATTAATAAAAGAAATGTACATTTAAAATATATATTTTTGGAGGGCCAAAGACTTCACCTTTTCAATTATAGAGAAAAATAATTAGTTTTATAGAAGAACATAAAAAGGAAGAGAAGTTACAAGTTTTTTTAGTGATATCATGAATTTTGAGTGAATAAAAGTTAGAAGTTTAACCAATTTGACTAATTCATATTTTACTCATAGTTTACCCATATTTTATCCATATTTTTATGGATTGAATATGAATATCGACCCATATTTTATCCATGTAAAAAAGTCACTCACCTAACCCATTAAAATATGGACGGATTACTAAAATTAATAATTCATAAAACCGAGCTAAACTGATCAATGCATACCCCTAATTTGGCCAAGTAAAATCACATATCCTAACAGTAAACCCTTTTTTGCCCAATGCATAGATATTGTAGTGTAGTGGCAGACAAAAGCATGCAGGTGTACGGCATAATAGATAAGAGGATATATTTTTATATTATCGGCGATAAACAAGTTTTTTCAAAGCAATTTGAATGGAATTGTTTTTTTTTTTTTGAAAATATTTGCTTCAAATCAAAAAAAGAAGTTGGTTAATTTCTTTGATTGAAGTCATTTATTCATATTTAACTTGACACATAAAAATAATTTACTCTACTAATAGTTTAGTTCTTGGTCTTGCTTCCTTTCCAAACTATTCATCTTAGGTATGCATTGATCGATTTGGTCTGATTTATATATTATCGATTTGATTTATTAGTTTTGATTTATGAATCAACTAAATTGATAGTTAAATCAATAAGATATTATATTATTATCAGATTTCGGTTAATTGATTTTCAGCTTAATCAACAAAAAAATGCTTAAATAATCATATACACACAATATTCATAAAACAGAAATAATAGTAAAAATAGAAGTGCATTACAAATTTTTACATTGATTACTTTTGTTTAAGACAAAATTATTTGAATTCCCTCTAAAGAATCAGGCAAGAAATTGTCGAAATAACAGTAAGTGTTTCTCTTTGTTACAATCAAATTTTGAAACTGAGAAGGGGGAAGGTATGCAATACTAGTTTGTATCAAAAAGAAAGAAGGTGTCGCATTAGAGAGACTAGTTTGTGTTGCCTACAATCGAAAGTAATTCTAAAAATTAAGAAATATGGTTGGAAAATGTTAAAGTCATTGTTATATCATAAGAAATAGATATTAATTTTGATATAACCTTATTGGGTTATCGATATAACCATTAATTAAATGGGAAACAAATTGATGACCAAATAAATTTTTTTATAAAACCTTTAACCCAATTACCTAATATCGATAAACCAATATAATATTTTTTATTCAATTTATCGATTAAACCAATTTTTACATACCCCTAAGTCCTCCCGATAAGAAAAACAATTGAAAATCTCGAAAACTTTTTCGAATATTTGTCTTCACAAAAAAAAATGGAAAAGAAAAATAATATTTAATTCTTTTAAATTTTTTCATTAATTTCACTATTTTGATCGAATTAATTGTTCTAACAAAATATCAAAGTCATAATGAACCCTAGTTAGAAAGATTAGAGTTTATTAGAAACGCGTTGTTACAGATAATAAGGTGCTCCACTGCGTGTTAGGAGCTACTAATATATAATTTTTTTCATGTCTTCCACTTAGCAATACACAAAAATCCTCCTTAAATCCATATATCTCTTCATAAATAATTTATTAAACATTTTAATTCAAAAGGGCAATGAGAATATCTTTCTACCAACAAACAAAGCTACAAACAAGAGCGTGTGTTGGGTACACCATTTAATTAATGTGTACAATTAATATATAATTATACTTGTCACCATATTAACAAAATCAATATAGATGTTTCTTTGTTTTTTTAAAAAACAACACAAAAGCATCTTCAACTACCCAATCATTAGTATAATAAAATATGCATGCTGACTGCCCATTTCTTTTAATTTCTTTCTACTACTATGGGTTGAATAATAAAACAAGTTGTAAAAGATTACTTTTCTCTGCTTAAGAGCTAACATATTAATTATTATATTATTTTATATTATATAAAGAGAAGTTACAACCTAGCAGTTGATCCGCTAACTACTGAAAGACTCAGAAAAATTAGGAAGAAGTAATTAATTAAGATATCTAAAAAAAAGTATATATACAAAGACTAAATTAGATGTAAATTAACCTTTACAAACAACCAGCTGGTCGCTGCAAAAGTTACTTTTTAATTTGTTTTATTAAGCCATAAGCATCGTTACGTAAATAGGACCACTGTATTTTATATTAATAATAATATTAAATTAATGATAGGGTAGTAAGGAGTTCAAAATCTACAAATCAGAAACCAAAGTTATTTACTCGCATTTAGTGTGAAGTATAAGGTATAATAATTTAGGGATAAAATGCAGGACTATTTTATCGTGTGTTTGGTTGGAGGTATTAACCAGTTCTGAAATTATTTATTCCACCATTTATACCTTAGTGATGAGATAAGTTATCTCATATACATGGTGGAATAACTTTTCTCGGGATAACTTGTTCCCAACCAAATTAAATGACCCCTAAGTACTCCATCCATCCCAATTTTAATGTAAGACCTTAACTAGGCACAGAGTTTAAAAAGATAAAATCTTTTAAATTTTATAGTCTAAAAACAAGCCGTAAACAATCACTCATTAAGAAGAAAATGAAATATTAACGTTAATTATTGTATCTATATGTAAAAATAGTTCTTCTTTTTTTACACAAACTAAAAATAAAAATACGACATATAAAATGTGATAGAAGGATCGGAGTGGAATAGCATATATAGACATGATCATAGATAGTTACATGCTAAACTATGAAGCTAATTAAGTACGTAGTTAAAATGGGCAATTATAGCCATCATTTTATCTAAGAAGCTGCAAATTAACTCAATATAATTGTGATTGTTAATTAAGTAGCCTTGTTCATGAAGTTTAAGTCTTTAGCTTCTTCAAAACTCAAACATAATATAAAGTTTGGGAATTAATCGAAAAAGTATTTATATATATTGACAGATTAACTTCCAGTTATACGTGCAAAAAGTGAGTACGTGTACAAGGAGCCCAGTTGCTCTTTGGACAAATTATGTGGAGGACAAATTAAACACACAAAAAATAAAAGATTTAAAACTGGTGACCCCAACCAACATAGCTGTATGGAAAAAGAAAAAACCAACAGCTGTGTAGTACGTTAAAATCAAGGATCAATTTTATCACATTTTTCAACATCAGATGCTTAAGCTTAGCATAACGTGTAACCTTTGTTTATAGAAAAATGCCAGAAGTTCCACAAATAAATTAAAAGAGATAAAATACTCACGTAAAATCTTGTGATATAAAATACGTCATATATTCAGTTGTCGGAGAATGAATGTCGTTAAACGTAATAATTGAAGGTTTGCATGCTAGTTGGTTTCAATTCATTGGTCTAACCTAGCTCGCTCGCCCCTATACCAATTTTCTCATCGTTCCCTCTTATCATATCTGCTTATTTATTCTAACGACTATAGTCAATACTTATATATACGATCAATTTGATTCAATGAAGATGGATTCTAAATTTAGATTAAGTATGAGACAAGTGTATCTATAAAGTGTAACGTTACATATCTTAGAGAGAAATTTAATTTAGTCACTCTATGGCCAGTTAAATTTTTTGAGTCGTCCTTCTTGATAAGTTGTGACTATTAAGAATAACTATATAAGGGTATTTTTATTACTATACCAAGTATGATTTGGTAAGTTGATTATTATTTTACAAATTTACATAAATAACTAAACTACACAACTAATTTCTATCAGTAATCAAATACCAAATGACCCCTTAATTTTTCTTATCGTAAACAACAAAATGTCAACATTATAGTTTCAAATAAGATTTAAAAAAAAAGAAACTGAAGGAACAAAATGGATAAGATCAACAAAAACTTGGTACATATTTGGAAAGAATGGAACATGCATTGATTAAGAAATAACAAATCACTCATTAGGCTTATCTCTTCAATACAAAAGAGATTTGCCTTAGGCTAATCCTCTTTTTTAATTTATTTTTTTCCCCGCTCCTTCTAAACCACTAATTAATCAAAATCATTAACTCTTGGGAAAATTAAATTTACAACTATATACCAAATATTAGCCATTTCCAATTTCCACGTCACAGTTATTACTGACAGTTATTCCACATCAGCAAGAGTAAAATTCAACCAATTCCTCTAATGACTCCGGCTGAGGA
Organism: Solanum lignicaule; assembly: GCA_029582545.1. NCBI lineage: Eukaryota > Viridiplantae > Streptophyta > Magnoliopsida > Solanales > Solanaceae > Solanum > Solanum lignicaule. The sequence goes on along the minus strand of JAJOOF010017966.1, from coordinate 1,947 downwards.
TCTGCATTTTCAAGCATCCATAGCAAATGTTCAAACAGCACAACTTCACATCCAACTGTAATATATTCTTCAGACTCGCCGGACCTTTCCACGAGTTCGCGAAAGAGCGGGTGATCGATGACGTCGGAGCTCACTAGGTACCGGCGGCGAGATTTTCCGACGTAGACCGGGAACAAATTCTTACCGGAGCAGCGATTTTCATCGGAAAAGGAATCGTCTTCTTCGGAGGAAGAATGATGATGAGTTGCTACGGCAGCGGTGCCATTAACGCGGCCAATTTTGAAGGATTGCATTTTCTTCAACACGGATTTGAGTTTTGTGAGTTTTCCTCCTTTAGCCATTGTTGTTGTTGTGTAAGGAGAAATAAGGAATTTAGGTGTTTTGAAGAGTGAGGTTTGAGGAGAAAGTGGAAGGAAGATTTAGTTAATATATAAAGGAGAAAAGGGAAGGGTAAAATTGGAAATGTGTAATGGGAGAGCAGTTACATTACATGAGGCACTTAGGTGTGGGGCCAACTGAGTACAAAGTTTGGGTCAGCCAAAACCAGCTGCGCCTTTCTTTCTGCCTATTTGAGAATAGAACCTCCACATTTTTTTTGTTTTTTTGGGAGGATGTGATTTTGCTATAATTATTTTTTAAAATTTTGTGTAACAATATTTGATTCCATATAAAATTTAGATGAATTTTTTTTAATTTGAATATAGGTTAAAGAAGTTCAAATATACGACAAGTACTCATATAGTCATATATATTGTGGTAAAAATGTAAATAAATAAATATCTATATATATACTTTTTTTCAACCCTCGTTTTATGGCAATTTATCATTTTATAGTTAAATGACATGTTTTTATAGCCAGGTAAATCTCATGACCTATCTCATACATACTAAAGGGTCGTTTGGTGTGAAGGATAATATCAAATAGTCATGAGATTAAATTATAGTACCACTTAATTTGTTGTTTGGTTGGCAAGTCCGGAATAACTTATCCGGGGATTAATAATTAGTATCGGGATAAGTTATCCCTCTCCTTGGGTGGTATATTAATCTCGGAATAACTTATTCCAGGATAAAATAAGTAAATGACAAAAATGTCTCTTTCAACCCTTTTGCTACATCACTTTTTACATTCATGAAGGACATTTTTGTAAACAAATAAATTGTTCTTAAAATTTATTATTTTGAATACAACAAACCAAATACTCAATAAAAAATAATCTCATCATAATTTATCCCATCATAACTAATCTCATCATAATTTATCCTATCATAATTAATTCAATCATAACTTGAATTCAAACCAAACGACCCCTAAAGTATAAAAAATATTTTTTCCCTTAAACTTAGTGTCCAATTAAACATTTAAATTACCATACATAAATTTAAGTAGAGACTAGAGAGAGTATTAATCTATTTGGAGTGTATTCAAATAAGGAAAAAACTATGTAAATGGACCATAAAATTCAAAATAATTATATGTTCATACCCAAATCCAAAGTAATTCAAGAAATACTCATTCTCTCATAAATAATTACAGCTCATGCTCCTCTCTATTAAGGCTGATAATTTTCGCTTAACTGATACTAAACCAGTATCATATATTGTATTAGTAGGCGTTTGGCCATGCGATATCATATCACGATATGATATCGTGAGATGAAATCAGCGTTTGGACATGCGATTTTACGCTGATTTCATCTCATGATTCCATATCATGAGAGGTGATATCATATTCTCCAAAAACCACATGTGATTTCATATCATGATTTGAGAGATTTTAATACAACAATTGATCCATGAGTTTATATTTTGTTAAAACAACCCCACATTTATATCTACTAACCATTTGTTTCATATGTAAATAAAATTTATAATCACATTATTACTTTTTAAAATTTATTATTCTCACCGACATAAAATTTATTATTCTCACCAACATATAGTCAC
>JAJOOF010017965.1:0-18108 GCA_029582545.1 Solanum lignicaule | reverse complement strand
TTGAGTCTCCAAATAGTTTTTTCCAAACACTACATTCAAAAGTTATAAGGACATCTTCAGTGATCCAGTGACTTTGAAGTCCATATTTCTCAAAATGATTATTTTCTATAAAGGCCAATACCTAATGTGTAGTAAGCAGTATTTCTCCTCCAACAGCATAACTTCACAGTGAACTCACCTTTGCTGTGAAGTTTCCACATTGGTCTGTCAAATGCATTGGTAGTTCCATTGAAATCATTTATTACCATAAGCAAATCTACAATTCTTTAAAACCTTCCAATTATTTAAGGCCCTTCTAAAGTTGAAATCCCAACCTTGTATCTATAGTGGCCCTAGTCTATTGACCGAGAAGGAACATAAGTTTTAAGCTTATTTCATCTATCCAAAGTTTATTCCAGAACTCAATCTTCAAGTCATTACTCACCTTAAGTTGAATATTTTTTTGAAACTGGGGCCTGAGTCTCCAAATAGTTTTCCAGACACTACATTCAAAAGTTCTAAGGACATCTTCAGTGATCCAGTGACTTTGAAGTCCATATTTCTCAATGATGATTCTTTTCTATAAAGGCCAGTTCCTAATGTCTAGTAAGCCAGTATTTCTCCTCCAAGAGCATAACTTCACAGTGAACTCACCCTTGTTGTGAAGTTTCCACAATGGTCTGTCAAATGTATTGGTAGTTCCATTGAAATCATTTATTACCATAAGCAAATCTACAACTCTTTGAACCTCCCAATCATTTAAGACCCTTCTAAAGTTGAAATTCCAACCTTGTATTTATAATGTCCCTAGTCTATTAACCGAGGAGGAACATAAATTTTAAGCTTATTTCACCTATCCAAAGTTCATTCCAGAACTCAATCTTCAAGTCATTACTCACCTTAAGTTAGAATATTATTTTGAAACTGGGGCTTGAGTCTCCAAATAGTTTTTTCCAAACACTACATTCAAAAGTTATAAGGGCATCTTCAGTAATCCAGTGACTTTGAAGTCCATATTTCTCAAAATGATTATTTTCTATAAAGGCCAATACCTAATGTGTAGTAAGCAGTATTTCTCCTCTAACAGCATAACTTCACAGTGAACTCACCTTTGCTGTGAAGTTTCCACATTGGTCTGTCAAATGCATTGGTAGTTCCATTGAAATCATTTATTACCATAAGCAAATCTACAATTCTTTAAAACCTTCCAATTATTTAAAGCCCTTCTAAAGTTGAAATCCCAACCCTATATCTATAGTAGCCCTAGTCTATTGACCGAGGAGGAACATAAGTTTTAAGCTTATTTCACCTATCCAAAGTTCATTCCAGAACTCAATCTTCAAGTCATTACTCACCTTAAGTTGAATATTTTTTTGAAACTGGGGCCTGAGTCTCCAAATAGTTTTCCAAACACTACATTCAAAAGTTCTAAGAACATCTTCAATGATCCAGTGACTTTGAAGTCCATTTTTCTCAATGATGATTATTTTCTATAAAGGCATATCCTCACTACAGACCTCCCTATCTTCATAAGCTAAAGATTAAAATGGTGTCCACTACCCTTTTCGGACCCATATATGAGATTATACTAAATTTGTTGTTACATACTAAAAATAGCATCACATCCAAAGTATAAGCTACGGGTTCACAAAATCCAATAACTTTAATACAAACCTTGTTTATATTGTAAATTAATCATTCAATAACACCATAAAATTTTGATTGTGAACACAATCATAATTGGGCATTAATTTAAGATAGATAAACAACCATTCAAAATCAATAAATTTCAAATCTTGAAATCGACTCACTAGAAATAATTTCTAATAGAATTTCAACCACATTAATCATTTCATTTTAACCATAGTTGCAAAATGCAAGGCGAAAAGAAAAGCAAAATTCACAACAGATTTTTTCCATTTTTCAAAGGGCTATAAATGGACTGAAAATATCAAATACTTAAAGTCATACAAAACACAAAATCCATACCCTTAATCCAAACATAACCCTAAATCTCCAAAAACACTTAATAAAAATTATCATAACAAAACCACTAAATTTCCCCATTAAGCAAAATAAAATTTAAATTAATCACTTAATTTTCACAATAATTTCAGAAATGACCTTGTCCATATCAAGTGCCTTCATAGGTCCAAATGGCCTCTTCATATCCAAAAGGCTAACAAACTTCTCCCCCTTTTCACCATCAACCCGGATTTCAAAACAACCCCTTCTAGGCTTTTCCGGGTTGATCCGAACCTCCAAACCGGGTACCCCATTTTCCAGCTCCTCCTTCACCTTCACAGCCCGAATCTTGAACTGCCTGCACTGTGTACAGTGCTCAACAATAACAATCTTCTTCGACCCGGAATCAACCGGAGCCTTCACTTTTGATTTCGCCTCAGAAACGGTACCCTTTTTGACCCGTTTTGGTTTTGGTGAAACCGGGTCAACTGAAACGGGTTTCGAGTTGCCATTCCTGGTTTGGCTTCGGGTTACACGGGTCTGCAATGGCTCCCCCACAGTTGCCTTTCTCTTTGGTGCCATTAGAGAGATTTCTAGGGTTTTTTTTTTGCTGTATTTTTGGGGATATTTGAGAAAAATGAAGTGAGAGTTTTGTTATTTATAGGCCATTTTTTTGGTCTTTGGATATTAATTTTCCCGCGCTTTTAATAGCTGGGATTAATTCACACTATTTTTTTTAGACAAAATACTTCATATGTACCTAATTGCGTCTCTAATTACTTGTTCACTTTTGATTTGATATATTTATTAAAAAAGTAAGATTGATATAGTGAATTTACTATTTTACTTTTATTAATTATGAAGTTAATGAATTAAAAATTTAAGATTTTTAAAAAGTTCTACCTTTTTTTCAAAGTTAATTAATTGAGGATATAATAAGTAAAAATTTTTTTTATCCTTTCTTAATTTGTGAAAATGAACAAGTAAAAAAGGAAAATTTGACAAGTAATTTGGGACAGAGTGAGTAATAATATTACCAATTTTGGGGGACTAGCACATGGATTTCTTTCCTTATTTTAAAAAAAAATTAAAGTAATTTGCATAAGTAAAATCAGTAGAGATCTGAAATTCTAAAGTTAAATAGTTAAATACTTTATGAATTTTACCAAAATAGGATTAGTAAGTGTGAATATAATTATAATAAACATAAAGTTAATACTAAAATCATTGATTTTTTAAAATTATAATAATCAAATAATATTCTTCACTTGCATAAACTAAAATAAAAACATTAAGTCTGTCCTTTTTTGGAGTCCAAATGACAATATTCCCAACTTTTGGGGATTAAGACATGAATTTTTTTTCCATTTTTTTTAAAAAAAAAGAAGATCTAACTTGGTAATATTTTAATATACTTGATGAATTTTACTAAGTTAGGATTAGTAAGTGTGGATATAATTTGAAAAAAACATATATAATATACCAAAATATTTCGATTTTTTTAAAAAATAATTAAATTACATTCTCCACCTGCGTGAACTAAATAAGCCTAAGAATTCATGAAAATCATTTCCAATTAGGGAGTAATACAATTTTACATGAAACTAGTATATCAGCTTCATGTATATATAATTTTGTAAAATAATATCAATATTATTAAAATAAAAATTTGAATTTATAAATATACTTTAAAGAATAAAGTATATTTTTTGTGAATAAACAATGTGAATTTTGATAGAGTTACTTATTTGTCGAGATTAAGATGATTGAATATTGTTTGAACATGAAGAAATAAACAATTGAAGTTGAGGGATAACTTTCTTAGAAAGATCATTTTCTTCGACGACAGTTGTAGAAATGAGGATGTTGCGATATGGACATATTAGGAGAAATAAAATAGGAATGAGAATATACTGGAGGACAAGATGGAAATAAGATTGAGATTGTTCAGACATGTGAAGAGGAGATACACATATGCTCCACCGTGGAGGTGAGAGAGGTTTGTTATAGGTGGTTTCAAGAGAGGTATAAGGAAGTCAAAAGAGTATTGAGATAGGTAATTAGACAACTTGGTGCAATATCAGTTTACCGAGGGCATGACCTTAGAAAAGAAGTTTGTGGAGGACACAAATTAGAATAGAAGGTTAGTAGGAAGTAGTGTGTTGTCTTGCTATTTGTCCATACTAGTAGTTGTACTATTACTCCTTTAATTTCTTTTCATTTTATTTATGTTATTATCTTTGTTGCTTGTACTTCAATTATCGTAATATTTTATTTTGATATACTTTCCACACAAAGAGAGTTAGTCTTATATACCTTAATCGCTCCACATACTTTAAAACACTTAAAATTATATGGTCCTAATGCATGTTTTAGATGTAATGGAAGAATGAACAACATAAACATCAAAAATTCTTTTATATTACATGAATCATTTCACTCAAATAAAACTTTACAAAGTTTGTCAACAAATAGCTGAAAAACATGAACTGTTATCCTCAGCTGAAGAACACCAACTCATCTCATCTGGATTTTGCAGTGGCGGAATTCAAATTTTAGAGCGTCTCCGAGCAGCACTGCGTCTTGCACAGCATCCAACGAAGTAGATCATCGACTGACACAAGTAAGAATCAGCAGAGGATGAGAATGAGAAGAAGTCATATGAACCAATTCAAGTCATCGGAGAAATCACAGAGGCGGAGCTAGATTACTAGCTATGAGTATAGACGAATCCAGTATCTTTGCCTAAGACCCTATTTTTGTGGAAATCCATTAAATATGTAGTTGATGATTCAGTAACTAAGAAGAGTTATGGATTCGGTGGCAAGTTCAAAACCCATAAACTTCAAATCTTAGCTCATAAATGTAACTATACTTCTGGAACCTGAAACAAGAGTTGTTATGCTCACTTTTTGAGATCTTAATTAGGAGAGTTAACTTACCAAAACGACAAAAAGAATCACATTGAAGATAGCAACCACTCTCCATTCTGTTTTCATGTATTGTGCAACACCAGCTCTGGAAGAAAATATAGTAGGAGAAAAGTTGTGAGCTGTATAACCTTATATGAAGCGAAGAATGACAAGACCAGAAGATGACTCTTACTTGCAGGAATCACAGCTATAGCACTTGACGTTCTTTGAGTTTTTGTAAAGCTTGCAGTCCTTGCTTGAACTTGTCGGATGAAAGCTCAAGTCATAGTATGAGCCGTTAACAGCAGGGTAACCACATCTACAAAAGGAGCAGAGTATTTCTGAGTCCTTGGAATGAATGGGATGATGCTAGGAAGGATTTCACTATCAAACACACGAGATATAGAGGAATAGGTGAAACAACATATACAAAAGATATATGTGACTTGCACAACTTGCATTATGAGCATATTGATCACGAATCATTTTAACACTTATCTATAACACATCTTACTCTTTTTGTAATTACTAATTCACAAAGTGAGCTTTCACTTAATTGTAAAATAACTGCTAGATGATATTAATGTGTTCTCGGAGTAGTATGAAACGAAAATATCTTGCAAAAGAAAGAAAAGGAAAAACAAACAAATAATAATAACAATAACTTACTCAGATGGTGGTTTGCAGCAACCAGCTTCAATAGGTGTTAGTTTTGCTAATTTATATTGCTTCGCAGTCTGCAACAAAACAGCAGAAGCATTAATAATATGATTTCACAGATATAAATCATGAACAGGTTCAAGTCGGAACATGACCTTGTATCGTTTTGATAGATTACTACAGTCATCAGTCTTGACAAGACAGCTTTTCAGATGCTTCCAGTTATGGGTGTTATTGAGCTGAAACAAATGAGCAAATGGTTAATCAATGCATGAAATTTTCATCTTAAGGCATCTGAAACAACTCCTATAACGATCAGGACATGATGCCTTTGCCCTATAACCTGCAACTTATTGCTTCCTCCGTCCCAATTTATGTGGCACCGTTTGACTTGACAAGAATTTCAAGAAAGAAAGGAAGACTTGAAAATTTGTGGTCCTGTGGCTATAGATAATTTCATTAAGATTAAAAATGAAAATTTAAGTTAAAATTGTTTCAAATTAAAGAAATGTGACATTCTTTTTAGGACGGGCTAAAAAGGAAAGTGTGTCACATAATTTGTGACAAAGGTAGTATTTGCATATAAACAGGTGCTTACTTGTTTTAGAAACCACGAACTGTAGTCTTGAAGTTGATACTCCTTGTACCTGCCCACACAAAAACCATTAGTGATCTCACACTTCTAAGAATATCACAGGAGTAAGTAAAAGGATAAAGGAAAACTGGAAAAACTTGTGACCGTCTCGATGAAATATACAAGCACAATCCATGTCTGTGAGACACATTGAGAACCAAAGTGAGACTGAGCAAGACGTGGGTTGAGAAAAAGAGTGGAGAAAGGGGAAGTTACTGAAGGGATGAAGAGAGGAGATACTGAGATCACAGACAGTATGACAGGTGATTGTACCTTTGTCCATTAACACTATGACCTGAGCTGTTATTCGTCACAATGAACCTGTCACAAAGCAAACCAAAATAAGTGTCACAGTAATATGTAGGTATCAGCCATTTCTGACATCAGCATGCACATAGACACAGTAATTGCCACCTTATGCCTGTTAACCCTGACACAACAGTAGTTGCCGTTTAATGAAGGATTAAAAATGGCAAACCAGTTTAGAGTTCCACGTTCAACACAGATTGCAGATAGAGTTAATAATGAAGTTAATTGAAAACCAAGCCGGACTCTTGCATGCTTAGACTATCACTTGCTAGTGTAGTTTTTGTCACTGCGTGAAAAAAAAAGAAGGAAAAAGCAGAAGAAGATTTGGTTGTGTATTTCCCTTTGCATTAAGTGGGCAGTATGGCTGGTAAGAAATCGTAGGTGCTTTATCATACGCCTTTTCAAGGTCACTGGACACCATGTGTAAGTCTCTCTTCCTTTCCCTATACTACTTCACCAGTCTCCTCACAAGATGAATGGCTTAATCAACATATCTGACCAATATACGAAGTTTGTCCCATCATTCAGACTAAAGAGGGGAGCAGCACCATTACTTGGGTTGATATCAATAAGTTGTGCCGTAACACAGGAACTTCCTATATGGTCCAGAAGGACTTAAGAAAGTCTTATGCACTTTAGACGGCATGTAGCATTACTACTTCACCTGCTGCAGTCTCAGCTGAGACATCGTGGCTTGCCACACTAACATTGAAAATTGTATCATGTTCCAGTAGAATCAGAGGAGTCCTCACCCAGGGATTTGGTTCAATACCAAAGGTTGTACGATGCGGGATTTGTGGTAAGCACAAGCAGTGAGTTCTAACCCTGTTGCGAACTAAATCTGGTATTAAAGAGGAGAAGGGTAGAGGGGCAGATTATCAACAGATTTTGGAGCTAGAAACAACCGTTCTCTTGGTTATAAAAGAATTCAAGCAGACCTATGAATGTTACACCTAATGTTGCTACTTTAACTGCTAAGGCCTCTACCAATTGCTGGTTAACAAGACCAAAGAACAAAATACTTGAGAAAGAATTCTCCTTTATGAAATAATCATCATTTGTGTGGTTAACTCCAAAATGAAAAAGGAAATAGGCTTCAACCTGGCGGTACTGGGGCGCTTACCAAATTTGAGCAAATCTATACACCATTTGACTCTTTTTAAAGCTAATTTTAGTACATCAAAAGTTGTACCCAAAATCTAAGCACACTGCGCACAGGGACAACGGATCAGGAATAAAGACGCACACAATCCTGGAACCTATAGAACAACTAGTTAAGACTATTCATGATATTGTACTAAAATTTGGTAGTGCCTTTTAACTTCATACTGAAATCGCCTCCATAAAACAGTACACATGTAGTCATCGTGTGCATTGATAATTAACCATAAACGTGTTGATAAACATTTGTTGCAACACATCTTCAATATAATTAATTTGATCTTGGGTATTGCAATACAGAGGCGAGAAAAAGGGGGAAAACGAATGGCTGATCTATCAGCAATAACGGATAGATAATGCACCAAATTCTTAATAAAATTCCAAGAAGCATTACTTACGCTAAAACGGTGAAGACCAATATTGCCACCAAAACTAAGCACAACATGATCAGATACTGAAATATAATGTTAAGGAGAAGCAACCAAAAAAGTTATGCCAATCAAGAATAAGAAAAAAAATTGCACTTCATGTGACATTTGATAAAGTGAGGATACAATCCACAACAAGATGGAGTTGTTCTTCCATGCTCCAAGAAACCCAACAATTGATCTGAAAATCATGGAAAGAAGAATGATTATAACAATATACATAAACAAACCTTGAGTGGTTAAAGGGTTAAGGGAAAATTAAATGAACAAGTGCGTTTTTATGTGAAGGAAAACATTTTCCAGAAACCTACACGATAAATATAACTCCTCCAAGACCTAGAACAGGCAGAGTGAGAGACTTTCGACAGACATCATGATGAGCGCTCATCCAAATCCCAAAACCTATGACGCCCACAGCTAACAGCTGCATTTTCAAGATCCAAACGGAGTACAAAAACAGTTAACACCACCGAAATAGAAAAATAAATAATAAACTTCCTGCTCTAAATTAAGAACTAGAAAAACCTCAATTTGAAAAACAAAAAGATAGAGCATGTGTTCAGTAATGTTTTCCAGTTTTCCCATGTTCGATTGGTCAAATATTTTGAAAAACACTTTCTCTCCTTAACAAAAATGACTTCTCTAATGAAAATAGGACAAACAAGTTCCTCTAGTTACATTCCACATTGATTGTGTTCTCCACACCAGCCAACACGCCTCATCGAAACACAGTTATTTCCTACAAAACATTTTTCAAGAAAATATTTTCCTTGAAAACATTTCCTTCATACCAAACATACCTAGAAAGCAAAATATTCTACCTCAGATTGAAAACTAGTACAAAAGGAGGTAAAAATTGGTTCTTTTCTTCTGAAACAACAATTAAATCAAGCTCAACTGAACGACTACAATCACATTGAACCAAAAGCAATAGCATTTAGAGTAAATTGAAACACTGAAACTAACAAGCATCTAAGTAAAGTTGCCCAATACATCAAGAAACACAGACCCCAAACCAGTTTAGGGGTTCATCTTTTCTACTCAATGAAACAAAAACAAAACAACCCAAGTTACACATAAGGTAGCAGAGCAGGAAAAATCAGCTATAGCTCAAAAGAAACTGAAAATATGAAAAGGGGTTCATACCATTGTAAGAAAATTGATCCATCTTATCACAAAAATACTAGTTGATGTACTCATCCTCCCCTTTTCTTGTCTTTTTGAGCTTGTTACTTTTTCTTGAACCCCAAAAATCAATACATATAGATACAATATATGTAAAAAAAGACAGAGGAAAACAGATAGAGCTGAAAAAATTGGGTGTCAGAAATTCTAAAAGACAAAAAAGATGGAAACTTTATGCAGAGAAGTGGCACTTGCAGTGCAAGAAAGCAAGAAAACAGGAAAAAAGGGAAGGTAAAGGGATGATTTTTTTGAAAAAAGAGAGGGCAATTTTGTGGGGTTAAGGTAAAGAAGATGAGGGTAAAATGGGAAAGAAAAAAGTTATTTCTATTTTTGGTTCTTGCTACAAATACTACACGACACGATATGGTGGATAACTGAATTAAAGAAGAAGAAAGAAGTGGCTCACAAGTTTGGATTTTTGCTAACAGAGAATTTTTAATATATAGTTTACTAAATATTTGCATAGCTGTGAATTTCAATTTATTGATTTGGTTGTACAGTGTACTCTTGTGACACTGAAATTATATATTTTTCCTGTTATTTTTTGTGATCCGTTATAGCATAACATCGCTTTTCAATAAAAAAAGATTCGGAGATTGAAGATTAGAACAGAATGATAGAAGATAATTATGTGTTGTAGTAGGCACGGAACTAGTTTCCTTTTCTCATTTTCTTCTTATTTAGTAGTTTTATCTAATATTCGCTTAGTATTTTATTCTTCAGGTTCATTATTAATTGTTACTTTGATTTATTTGTAAAATTATAGGAGGTATGTAATATGTTAGTTATTGTATTATTTATCTATGAATTTATAACGGACATGATATGTTTGAAGGAGCATACAATATGATTCATAATTGTGAAATCAAAGTAAATTAAAGCTAGAATATTAGTGGTCCTTATATTCGTACCAAACATGTTTATTTAATACTATGAGTCTATGGCCTAAAATATAGTAGTTTATTTGTAGTGGTTAGTAATAATTTGAAGGAATAAAAACAAGAAAAAGATATGAATTGACTCATACTTTTTCTTGCAAAAAGAAACAAATTTGATTAGGTAATTGATGTTTGATTCTAAATGAATAATTTGTGATAAAGTAAGTTAGTCTAGATTGTTATCTTTTCTTGTTTTTATTCCTTTCAAATTGGTACGAATGTATTTAAGCTTCTTATGAATCTCATATTAAAATTTTCTTTTTAAAATTCTAAATTCGATAACATTATTTTATATAAATTGAGACGAAGGGAATAGTTTTTATTTAAACTTGGTAAATTCACTAACAATGTTCATGATAACTTTCCATTGTTATGAACTTATAATTGCAATTAAATCCACAATATTGCATTGTCAAGACAAACACCAATTATTTGAACACTTTTTGTGGGGTTGGAGGGAGGCCTACTTAGGAAAAAGGCCAAAGAATCCAACACTCACTTTTAATAATAAAATACTCAATTCTATATTACGTGATATTATTTTCATTTTAATTTGTTCTAAGAAAAAAAAAAACTGTGCATTTATATATATTTGCTAGAATCTAAGCAAGTCAATTTTTAACTTTTGACTTACACTTATGATATGATCAACCACACTAGTTCTTAAAACATTTTTTTTTCACACGATTTTCTTAAAAAAGAATAACATATATATTTTTATATTTAAAAATAATTTATTTAACATTTATAAACTTTTCATTATACCTTAGAACGCAAAGTCATACTATCAATAAAAAAATTTCTCGTAATGTTTACTTAGTTATTCCAGCAATATTATATCGATCGACATGAGTGAACGTAACCCTTTACAATTATGTTTACGTGAATATTAACATTGACGTATAAGTAAAATTTTAGACGAAGATCAATATAGAATGAAATAAATAAATAAATTGTTGTTGATAAATGGATACAAATTTCTTATGACTTATCATCTTGTGTTTCCTCAGCAGCACTAGTAGTACTAGAACCTTCTTGTTCAACATTGATTAAACTTTCATTTTTCTTCATTGAAGCATTTTTGCTTAGATGATTATATGAACCTTTTTCTTTGAACAATTGACAGAAATGAGGTTTGCAATAGAGACCTCCATCAAATGCAGCATATGATGATGTTGTAAGTTTACAACCTCCATGGACACATCTAAAACATATCTTGTGGTACATTTCACCGTCCACCGTCACCTGGAAAAAAAAAATTTATTCAGAGGCGAATTCAAGATTTTAAGTAGGTAAGTGCATAACGTTATTTGATGCACCCACTAATGAATGAGGGTTAATTACATTCTTAGTCCCTAAACTATTGGTAAATTACAATTTAGTCCTTCAATTACTTGAAATATGCAGTTTGATCGATTTATTTTATTAATATTCAGAAATTTCATCTTTGATATTGAGATATACCATAACATCAATAAGTTGATTAGGGATCTTGTCTTTTCTTAAGGTCTTACTAAAAATAGTGTCGCTATATCAATCTCTTAGCCTACGAAAATTAATCTTTCTCGATAAAATCAGTTGAACAAGGTAAAATGTTTCTGAAAATAGTTCAGACGTGACATATTTCCTACACATAAATGAACTAAAACACACATTTTCATTAATTGAAGATTAAAAATATTATATTTCATATATCACAAGGATCAAAATCAGAATTAACCAACGTAACGAAATTTGGAGGTGTGTTGTTAATTTAATTAGCATGAATAAAATGTGGAAATTAGTTTTCTTTTTCCAAAATAACAAATTACTTCCATACATTATAGGACTAGAGAGAAACTTAAAAAATTGTTGACATGAATTAGTGTTAATTTTAAGAAGAAATTTGTTGATATTAATTAGTTCTAAGAACAAATTAATAAATAAAGTAAAAATACTAACCTTCTCCAAGGGGTAAACAGTCTTTTTACAAGCAGCACATTTATCTTGAGTACCAGAAAATAGAGCCGAAACTTTGCTAGAGCTTCTGTTCTGTTAAATATATAACAATAAAAATATACAAAAAATTAATTTTGCTATTACAGTATCAATGTTACCTATAAACGCGGGCAAAGTCAGAATTTGAAGTTTATGATTTTGAATATGCCGTTGACTCATAGCTCGTTTTAGTTATTGGGTTCATAATTCAATATTTATACATATTTAATGTATTTAAACAAAAAATACTAGCTTCGTTTGAACCTGTATCAAATATTGTAGCTCATAGTTCTAATCGTAAAAATAATTTTAGAGAATGTAAAATTAAGGATACATACCAGTTCATTCTGCCTTCCCACTGCTCAAGAAATAAGGAAACAAATAAATAATTAGGCAAAGAAATGATTAATTAAAATTAATTGTAGGATTTAATTTTTTTAAATGTATTAATTAAAATTAAATTACATGATGCAGAATGCTTCAAGGGAGCTCCTCCTTTCTCCTTGTAGATTTGTTCAAAATGAGGTTTACAATATAATACTCCATCAAGGGTTGAATATGTGCTCAGCTGCAATTAAAAAAAGATTAATCTAAATGTATTATAAAAAGATTAATTAATGTTGATGAAATAAAATTGTTTTAAGAACTATAGATAACAAAATATACAATTGATTCTTATTCCAATTATTTGAAGGGGACGACCCCCTAAATCAATAAATAACATTATTATTGTGGGACGTAACGATAAGAGTTATCGTCGTTTGATCAGGAGTTACAAATTTAAACAGCAGAAACAATCACTTGCAAATAATGCAAGGTACACTATGGTCCACACCCTTCTTGAACCCCGTGCATTGCAAAACCTAAATACACATGACAAACTATATATCGTCGATATAAACTATACATTTCATGATTATACTTTTGAAGGAGTGTTATATAATTATGTCATTGAACATAAAATATTGTTACAATTTATAAAAAAAATGATATAATAATTAATAAAAATCTTACTGCAAGCCTTCCATTGCAATGGTTACACCTAAAACATGTATTATGATAAGCAACACCATTTGTAGAGATCATTTCTGCAATATAAACAGTTTTTTCACAAACTTTACATTTTTGTGGGGCCCCTGTAAATGCCATTTTAAAAAAATATTTTAAAGTTTAAATGGGAATTGTGATTTTGAAATCCTTTTAAGCTATCTTATATATATCTATAAAAAGATCTCTATAGCAAGGATTTCAATCTCTATTCCCTAAAAGTTACAAAGATAGAAAAGAAAAAAAAAATTAGATCATTTACTATTTTTGTCTACTAATTTGAACAAATTGTTAAATAAAAAATGAGTGGAAATGCAAAAAATTTGCTAGAATTTAGGACACGTAATGGTGAGTTAGTTAATTTAGTTGGCAGCTAGAAAATGGAATTGAAAAAAAAATCAAAAGAGGAAAACAAAGGTCATAGGTTCAAGTCGTGAAATCAGGCTTGTATTTGAATATGCGACCTACATTACTAGTACTCACGAAAAGGGGGTTTATCTGAATTTCCGTTGCTGAAAAATCAATACTATATGTATATAAGGTCATAATGTTTCATTTTACCTGCATATAGATAATGTACTACGTTAATGAAAATTATGTCTCTGCCGTTGCACATAACACCCCCTAAGGTACGGCCCTTCCCCAAAAATGATGAACTACGTTAATAAAAATTATGTCTCTGCGATTGTACTTTACACCCCCTTAAGGTGAATGTGCACTGGGCTACGCTTATTCCCTTTCTATTGTTTGTACTATTTAATTACCACAATAGTAACATGAAAACTTGAAACAAACTTGACAATAATTCTGAGTTTATGTTCATCACACATGATTGTTCTATCAATAATATAAACAACAACTTATACTCTATAGTCTATACACATAATGATCATTAAACAATTACACACAACCAAAACATATGATTAATGTTTTTGACAAAAGAAGCAAAATTTAGTAGCCAAAGCATCTCAAGAACTTTTTAGGCATATTGCCAGTAGCACGAAATTTAGCAGCAATTTCCTCAACCTTGAGAATATCTTCGCCTTCTTTCGCCTTAATCATTGCTCTCTTTTCTTCTGCTTCTCTGTGGATTTCAGCCATCTTGTTCTTCATCTTCTCCGCGTATTCTGCCTTTTTCTTCTCTAATTCTTCCTGCTCGGAATCAAAGGTACGTGTACATGTATATCATATATGTGCTAGACACTAGCAAAATGTACGAAAAAAGGTCTTATAGGGTGGTTAGAGACAGGGGAAGCGACATGATTTTCACTTAGAGGTTCAAAGTATAAGAAAGTTAACATATGAAGAAACCAACGAGATTCAAATGTACATTAAAGAAAGACATAACAGTATAATTTTCCAACAAAGGGAGTTCGTATACACCTCTTTTGCTCCCTAGCTCCGCGCATGTATATAGGTCCACTAGACTATGTTGTGTTCACTTTTATGTTTCTTAATATGAACATTAGTATAAGAAATCATAAGAATGAGATTTTGAAACACATGAAAGTCTAAAAAATAGTAATAAATTAGGAGATAAGCCTAGAAATGTAGTACTGGTAACCCCACCTAGCTCGGCCCCTGATTTTATGTACTAGTTAGTAGTATATATATAACAATGGTTTCACCTGAATTTGTCTCAATTCAGCTTCTATAGTTGCCTTTTTTGTGTTCTCCCAAGATCCAACTGCTGATAACTTTTTAAGTGCCCTGATATTTGTTCATCACATGTTCAATATATAATCAACAAAACACAACATATAAATATATAAAAAAAAAACTTCTAAGCTTATGTAAGGGTTCCCCTATTGCTCAGAGTCTTCAAAAATACTGCAGAATGTATGTTGGATCCTTCAAAAACTAATACATTTTCCAAGGATCCCGACAGGGTCCAACAATGTTTTTGGAAGGTCTGAGCAACATTAAGGACTCATTCATACTTGTTTTCAGTTTTTGTTTTTTCATTGTCTTCCCATGCCTTGATCAAAGCCAATCTTTTCTCTGATTCAACCTTTGCAAGTGCAGTATCTATAAACACAAAAATACCATTAAAAACTCAACATATCTTCACCAATAAAATAGGGGAAATATGCACTTTGGGCCCCACTAATCAAGATTTGCCCAGAGTAAGGCCCATTAAAAAGGGGAAACACTTCGTAACGTGATTTTTTTTCTTTTTCAATATTTAAACTCGAGACCATTGATAAATCCTAGTTATATTATCTTACTTATTTTGCAATCTAAGAAAAAAAGTGAGCCCTGTACACATATTTTCACCAACCTTACCCTATTTTTTTTAAAAGAAAAAGAACTTTTAGTATTCCTCAAAATCAGGCATTTTCATATGTTTTCATTTGGGAAATGATCCTCAAAATAACTTATACTACAGGAAAAATAAAATAAAATAATAATAATAAATTAGACAAAAAATAAGTAATAAAAATCAGTTGTCAAATTTACCTGTGTCCTTGGAACCATCTGTACTTTTCTGAATTCCAGAATCTATTCCCTCTGTCAAAAATCCAAAATTTTAGCCAATCAAAAACCCTCAAATTATAACAAAAATAACACTCAAACTACAATACATATCTTTTTAAAATAAGTCAGAAAGGTTGTTTTTAATAAATCATAAACGCAATTTTTTTTTATTAAAAAAAAGCAATAGCAATAAACACAAACAATAAAATAGTACAATAATCGAGGCTAAAGAAACAACAAGCAGTAATAAAAATAGTACATACTTTCTTGAACATGGGAAGATATTTTCTCTTTATCCTCTAAAATTGGAACAATTGCAAGTGTATTATTTTCTTCAATTTTCTCATTTGGTTCTTCATTTTTGTGCTCATAATTTTGTGGAGAAACTAAAGGGCTTGATTCTTCTTCTACCATGATTATAATCTATATGATAAATATATATATTTTTCTTTTCCTAATAGGTGAATGAAAAATTCAGAAAATAGAGAGAAATAAAAATGAAGAATAATATAAAGAGAGTAGGTAAAACTAGAAATAAAGGGAGGTTGGAAGCTGCCAAAAAAAGTCATATTACAGATAGGGAAAGAGTATCCTTTGATGTTAATGGCTGGCATAATTAATTAATTAATCTTTTTTTTTTTTAAATAAAAAAAATGTTTTTTTTTTTGGTTGTTGTTATTATCGTATAACTTGCCATTTTACAATGTTAATTTTGAATATAATAAATAATTACTGGTATCTTATCCTTTTAGGTAATTTGATAGGATAAATTAAACTCTGGTAAAAATTATTCTTTTTTAAAGATTTTGGCTAGATAGTACTTCTCTGTTTCATTTACTTGGCTTAGACTCGACACTCCCAAGTTTATTTTACTTACCCTTTATTAATAATTAAAAAAATAATTCTCTTAGTTTATTAAAATGGACAAATAAAAAATATATATTTTAATATAAAATCCAATTAAAATGAAATGTAGGGAGTAACACTGTAATGACAACTTTAGTCATCTTTTTTTTTGTAAATAACAAATTATAAACTAATGTTTATCTTTAACTACCTAATAAGTGATTCAATTATATACATATTTTTTACGCAATTGAAAAACTCCGTTTTAAATCTTTTCTTTAACGATAATTGGTCACAATTTATATGAGTTTTGTAATGAACTTATATTGTATTGAAATGGATAATTAGAATTACACATACAATTATAAGAGTTCATCATTTTGATTGCTCCAAACTAGTAACAAATCCTTCAAAAGGAAGAAGTCGAAATAAAAAGGAAGAATGGAGGGAGGTTCCTGATTAATCTAAGCAACTAAGAAATAAGAGATAAGTTCATAGCATAATCCAAATTGAGTATTTCCCTCTTCTATATATAGGAATCTTCCTAGGGTTCCAAATGTAATTTGGCATCTTCTCACGTAGGTCCTCCAACTAAGTTATATTCATAACAAGTTTTAACTTATAAGTAATATATACAAAAAAAAAAAAAAAAGTAATATACACCACAATTAAATTTAGGGGTGTGCATTCGGTTTTTCGGTTTGGTTTTACACTATACGTTTTGAATTTTTTGGTTTTTGGTTTTGTAAAAGTGTAACCCAATCCGATCCAAAATAAATTTGGTTTGGTTAGATTTTCCTCTATTTGGTTCGGCTTTTTTCGGTTTGGTTATTCGGTTATGTCAATAATTAATAACATAATCAAAATAATAATATTTAATCCCTTAAATATACTTTCTAATATAAATCATAAGTAAAACTTAAAACACAATACTTATAAGTATACCTATTATAGATGTAATTCAAACATAAAATA
Source organism: Solanum lignicaule (assembly GCA_029582545.1). NCBI lineage: Eukaryota > Viridiplantae > Streptophyta > Magnoliopsida > Solanales > Solanaceae > Solanum > Solanum lignicaule. The sequence continues at coordinate 614 of JAJOOF010017965.1, read as the reverse complement.
TAAACGTAATCATCTTCAAAGACAATAACCAAAAAGGGACAAAAGTGGTTAACTCCAACTTAATTCTAAACTTAAAACATTATATATATATATATATATATATATAATTCGGGTTTTTTCGATTTTTATTTTTTAAAATCCGAAACCAAACCAAAAAATCAAAAAAAGTCATTTATTAATCCAAAACCAATCCGAAAAACCAAAAAACCAATCCAAACAAAAATTCAGTTTGATTATTCGATTTAATCCGAATAGTGCACACCCTACACAATTTGTGCACGGTATTTAATTTACAAGTCATCACCATTTTACGTCACACTAATAAATAAATAAATGAAAAACATATCTTAGATGTTATTTATTCATCAATTAGAGTTTCCAGGTCTTCCTGATTCAATTGAAATACGTAAAAGAATAATTAATTAGCACTGATGATGATTATGTGTCTTCATACTGCCAATTGTAAAGCATTATGGGTCTATATTTAGGCTGATTCGTGAAACATGTATAAGATAATCATGTTCTATTATTTAAAGTAGATAAGTAATTAGTTTTTTTTTAATCATACACTGTTCAATGTTTATATGGGGTTCGATTAAATTCGAATGGATATT
>JAJOOF010017964.1:0-16299 GCA_029582545.1 Solanum lignicaule | reverse complement strand
CCCCCCCCCCCCCCCAAAAAAAAAAAGGGGGAAAAATTGAAGCAAAGAAATCTGGTTTTAGGTGGCCATATTTTGTCACGTGTCCAAATCTGCTTTCCTTCAATTTGATGTTTGGGTACTCTTTGCTGTAAAATATCATTTGCCTCTTCATGATTCCACAGAGATGCTTTGCATTTATTTAGGAATCTCCTTTGGTTCAGGTGCCAAGCAATACCCTGGAGAGGACTGATCGTCATCCTAGTCTTTTTGTTGGTCAACTTTGCCAACAGTTTACCACTGCCTGTTTTATACTTGTCCTGTTCTTGCAGGATGGAGACATCCCATGTTTTATCATAAGCCGCGTAGCTACAGCAGTTGTTATCATATCAGTCTAAAATGCATGAAATTATTTCAATTGATTCTTCATTGTTCTCTTGTAGCTTCAACACTGCACAAACTCGTGTAGCCCTTTATATGACCGCGATTGCTTCGGTTTCAGGTTCTGTGCAGAAACCATTAGTAAAGGTGCTTAAACTTTTTATCATGCATTTTATTATTTTTGTGCTTGAATGTTATTCACTTGGAAATCACTGATTTCCTCTTTCATGCCCTTCTCCATATACATGTTAGGTTTCTCCGGAGCTAGGATTAAAGGTCACATTATCTGGTTCAGCAGCAACTGGGGGATCACCAACAACTCTGTCACCAACATCATTACTGATTGACTGGAGATGTATAATGACTTGACAATTCTGCTTAAAAGACTGTTTTGGGAGATATTTCTTGTTTCTCTATTATATTATCTTTTGCCGCAACTTTGTTCCTCAATTGCTGATTGTTTTTCAGGTGATGTTGCTCGTGATAACCCTTATGAAGTTGAGGTCACCATTCCTATAGAAAACTATGACCCTGTTCAGTTCACCCTCACAAAGATGTGTGGTAAGTGCAATCTGGCCTTTATTCAACTTCACTTGTATGTGTGCCAGTTATACTCCTTCCGTTTCATTTTATGTGTTTTAGTATGATTTTTGGAATATGAAGAAGACTTTTGAATCAACGGTTTTAATTAAAGTTGTATATAACATACAAAAAATATCCTTTGAATCTTGTGGTGTTAAAGATGTCTTGTCATTCCTACAACGGAATGTCATTAGGGGTAAAATGAGGATGTTGGAATTAAAAAATCAAGTAAATATAGAAATTAGAAAGAGACATTCTTCTTGAAGCAGACTTAAAAGGAAAGTAGGATACATACATTGAAACGGAGAGAGTATACACTTCTCATTGATGAGCATGCATTATGCTCATAGAGCAAGGCATGTTTGAGTCTTTTGACAATGTGTGTCTATGATATCAACTAACAAGCAACGCAAAAGCTTTAAAACAAAAGGGAAAAAATAATGTGGTTTAGCCTCTTAGCTAACCATCTACAGCCCTCCCCTGTCCTTATCCACCTTTTCCGCCATATGAGAATCTATTGGTAGAGATATTTTACTGTGCTTGGGGGGGGGGGGGGGGGGAGGAGGAGGACACCTTAGTAGTGTGTTTCAGCAGAGTGAATATCTGGTGTTAGGGATGGTTTTGCGCAATATGAATTACGTAGTTCTAGCAATGCTATGTCTTTTCTACCTGGTGCACTACTATTCTGAGTGTTTGTTCCATTTAAATCATGATAATGGAATGAAATTTCTGCAGAATATCAGCAAAGCGATGGTGGAGGTGCTGCAGGAGGATGGGCCATATTTGGAGTATTATCGTGCATGTACGTCATGTTCCTTTTCAGCCTTTTATTTTCACGTTGAAATGTCTGAGTGAGTTCTTGTGGATTTTATGCAGCTTTAGATCATATGTTTTGCTGCAGCATAACTGGTTATTTTGCTTAGGAAGTTGTTGATTCTGTAGTTGAAATTTATATTTTTAGTAGTGTTTGTATATTCAGATGCTGCTCTTGGTCATCTTGTGTAGCATCATATAAATATGACATATTGTGTGGAACAGAGTATTAGTTGCCTCAACACTATTCTGCTGTGGAGGGTTCATTTACAAGACACGAGTGTATAATCAGGTAGGTTTACTATTCATGCCTTTTGCTGTATGCTATCCTTTCTCTTTTTGTCCAGCTCTGTTTTCAATTGTATTATTCTTTTGCAACATTTACTAATTCATTAAATCTCATTTTTACAGCGTGGGCTTGATGCATTGCCTGGAATGACACTTTTATCCGCATGTTTGGAAACTGTAAGTCTACCTACTTGGAAGTTTTAACTTCTTGGGATGGTGTGGAAGGCTTTGGGTGAGCTATCAATGCATTGCCAAAATCATGGGAGCCGAGGGGTATATGCTAAGGGGAAATGTTATTTTGAGCATGCTGTGAAAATCATGGGAGCCGAACTGGTTTAATGTGCTGATTTGATCTCTTTAGCACGTTCTAACACTGCACTTTTGGAACTGAAAAATAGGTAAGCGGGGTAGGCCATGGCTATTCACGACCAGAAGATGTCAATAATCCATTTGCAAATCAAGCTTCATGGGAGCGTCAACCTGCTTCTACTCAAGCAACAGGGAGAACTAGTGAAGTTAGGTACGGATCAATCTGAGTCCTGTTTGTTTCTAAATGGAAGAGCTTTTCCACGTCCCAGGTCTAGTGTACCAGGTTATAAAAATGTGCACAAGACGGATCTGTCCTTGGAAGCAGCTGATATTTGGTGCTCTGCTTCTGCATACAAAACGTTGCTTAAGCCTTCTCATTTTTGTGGCGGTAAAGATTGAGAAACCATGAATTTTTTTGAAAACTCTGATAGATCAGCAATTTTGGTATTAATTCCCATCCATGAAGCATAATGTACAATTTAAGATACTTGGAAATGCTGGCCGAGTGGCCGTCATGCTACCTGTAACAGCTTTTATTTTAAGCTGCCAACAGATTCCTCTCTGTACGTATAGAGAGGGACTTGAAATTTTAATGATTACTTTGTTAGTGGTGGTGCTCACGCAGATTATTAGGCGGGAATGCTGTGAACTTGAAAGATTATGATTAATTGGTATGGTACTATGCATACATACTTATGAAACACTTGCTGCTTTTTGACACTCTTGTTGAGTTGACAAGATTAATGACAATAATGGTTCGCATCCAAGAGCTTAACACGAGAGTCAGATTCCTGTGACACCACTTCAAGTCAATCGTCTGCTTTATCTTTTTAAGTAAAAATAATCATACCATCAAAGTTGTCAATAAACGATATTGCTTATTCTAGACTTCTAGTATGTTGCTGCGTCTTTTCACATCCGGATAAGTCTCAACATTTACCAAACCACCGTAACAAATATCTAATTTAGTGAGTCGAATATAATTAAAAATAAAAATAACATTCTATGGGGTTGTTTGGTAGAGGGTATTATCAAAAATAATGTATGCATTAACTCTGTGTATGAGTAATACTTTGTTTGATACATTTTTTCATTACACCATTGTGTATTAAGGTGTGTATTACTAATATCATGAATTTCTAGATATTAGTAATGCAAGAGGTTTTAATGCACACATTAACATAGTTAATTAAAGACCCCATTGCTCCTAAATTATTATTTTTTATAGCTTTTCCAGTATCTTTGTAAATAAATATTTTTATGTAATATATGTTATTCTAAATACACCAAATCAAACAATGCATAAGAAATAATTTATGTTTAATTAATGCAAGCATTAATAATACATTATATTTAGCATTATTCTTATATGCTATAGCAAATGAACCCTAAAAGAGGTGGAACTCCCCATTCCCTCTGAATCAAGACTCCCAAGTTCAATTTTTGGGTTTTCTAAAGTTTATTCACCTTGCTTTAAGCTGCTTTAGGAAGGTCTTACTTGCAACTATGTCAAAAGAGAATATAATACAGTTCGTTAATTGAGACAGCCAATCTGCTTGAACCCCTTTGTCCTCAATGTGTTAAAAGAACAAATTTGGCATAAAAATTATGTTTGAAAAAGTAGAGGAGCAGTTCTCCTAACATTTTTATTTTTAATCATTTCATTAGACCAATCAGATTTACCTAATATTCGCTTTATCCAGTTGTTGGTCACCTTCCTTACTTCTGTAATGCATGAGAGCAGACAGAGACCAAGTTACCCTAGTCCTCAGTACTACTATATTTTAATAAACGGCGATTTTCCATTTATGTTTTTCTAAGAAATTGTCAATAGCGTAGCTTAAAGTACATAACAAAAAAATAAAAAATTTCTCTTTGTTTGACCATCTTGATTAAGATTTAGGTGAATGCAATAAAATTTAGCTGAAAAAGTTGACTATATCATCTAGTAAACAGTATTCAAAATAAGTAAATTATACTATACGTTAGGTAAATCTAATATAAAATTATACTAATGAAATTCAAAACTTCCTCATGAAATTGCGAAGAGGAAAAACAAAAAGGTATCTTCATGAGATCAGACATGTTTAATATATAAAACCAAAAAGAAAAGATAAGAAAAGAAGAGGAATTAAGAAATGGCGTGTGTAAATAGGACCTGGAGCAATTGAAGTCAAATAATAATATTGTGGAGGTCCTCTTTTGTCAACAAAGCAGGTGGATTCTGTCCCACTTTTATCAACTCTTTTTGTTATATAGCCATGTTTATCATCTTTGCATCCCTTGAACCCAAAGCAATCAATTAAGGTGTCTGTGGGGTTGACTAGATCAAGTCATTATTTAGCATTTTATAACTTAAATTTCTCTAAATCTTTTCTCGATGGCATGACGGAAACAATTAAATAAAAAATCTGGATTTTGGGTAGGAGAGGACTAAGCCAATTCATGTATATTATTTATTTACAGAAGAACCTTGAATATTTTCTCCTAAAAATCATTTGATTAAGAAACCTTGATTATGTTATTCACTTAAAGTTTGGATATCAACTACTCCCTCTATATCATATTAGTTGATCATTTTTCATTTTGTACGATGCTTAAGAAATCATAAATAAGAAGATAATTTACTAAATCACCCTTAATTAAATAACTTTGAGATAATTTTACAAACAAATATGAACACTTTCAAAAAGAATTAATTGCAAGGGTAATATAGAAAAAAATTAATTAATACTTTCTTGATTTAGTAAGGTGGACAACTAATATGGAACAACTATTTTTAGTGTAATGATCAATTAATATGAGACAGAGGAAGTATTTCTCTATCACTTTTAACATATCAAGAAAAGACAATTTATTTTTTCATGTTTTGCCCTTAATAGTAATGACTTATTCCTCAAATAATTTATTTCAAGATTCAACACTAAACATCAATTAATATGGATGATAAGATAATATAGTCATATCAATTATTGTTTGTTAAGAAGCGTGCAAAGTTCAAAGCGGACAAGTAAAAGTGAATGGAGAGAGTAATTTACAATGTTAAAAAATATTGCCAAGTCAACAATTAGTATGATAAGTAGTCATAATCAACTTCATGTCATGCACTACAATTGAATTGATGCTGCAACATTTACAGTAGCTGGTGAAGGTGTTTTTACTATCATGGACCAGATCAATCATCATACTTGTTAAAACACAAGTTTGCATCAATTGGTAAATAATGCAGAAATTAATATACTAGTCCCAACTAAAAAGTTACCAACTCCATTTATTTCTGATTCTTCTTCCATTGAACACTATATATACTAGTGAAACTCTATTCAATTTCATCACAGCAAGCTAGCCTTCTTCAATATTTTATCTTGTTTCTACAACAAGTCCTTAGAACTTAAGTTCAAGATGGCTCAGTCTACGAGCTTCTTCGTTCTCGTAGCTCTTCTTGCTTTTGCACCAATTTGTTTCTCTTTTAAGAGTGACAATGATAACCTATACCCACAATACTATTATAAATCATGCCCACAAGCACAAGAAATTGTCAAGTCTGTTGTTGCCAAGGCTGTTGCCAAAGAAGCCCGAATGGCTGCTTCGTTGCTGAGGCTCCATTTCCATGACTGCTTTGTCAAGGTGAAACATCTCTCTGTTACTAAATATTTGTCACTTTGTATTATAACAATGCACACTAGTACACAACTGAAAGTTACTTTTGCTACGAACAAAATATAGAGATATGTGTCATAACAAGTTGATAGGCTAGCTAATCATTTTTCTTACTATGCTTTGTAGGGGTGTGACGCGTCTTTGCTTCTGGACAGCAGGGGAAGCATAGTAACTGAAAAGAGATCAAACCCCAACAGGAACTCAGCTCGTGGATTTGATGTCATTGATGATATTAAATCTGCACTTGAGAAAGAATGCCCACAAACTGTCTCTTGTGCTGATATCTTGGCACTTGCTGCAAGGGACTCCACTGTTTTGGTAAGTAGTGATGAGTGTCACATAAATTAAAGTTGATAACTCACACAACTTCTCTAGGAGGGGCGAAACAGAGCTAATTTTATTTTCTTTTTTAGGCTGGTGGACCCAACTGGGAGGTTCCATTGGGAAGAAGAGACTCCAGAAGTGCCAGTTTAAGTGGTTCCAACAATGACATTCCTGCTCCAAACAACACATTTAACACCATTCTCACTAAATTCAAGAGGCAGGGGCTTGATGTTGTTGACCTTGTCGCCTTATCTGGTAAAAGCTAGTCCCTTTAATTTCTTTGTTACTACATAGTTATTCACATGTTTGAAATCTTAGATGTATTATTATGCAGGGAGCCACACAATTGGAAATTCAAGATGTGTCAGCTTCAGGCAAAGGCTCTACAACCAGTCAGGAAACAGTAAACCAGACACTACTCTGGATGAATCATATGCTGCCCAATTGCGCAATAGATGCCCAAAATCTGGTGGTGACCAAAACTTATTCTTCTTGGACTTTGTTTCCCCAACAAAATTTGATAACAGTTACTTCAAGCTCTTGTTGGCTTCAAAGGGTCTGTTGAACTCTGATCAAGTTCTTACTACTAAGAGTCAAGCATCATTAGCCTTGGTGAAGCAGTATGCAGAGAACAATGCACTTTTCTTCGACCACTTCGCCAAGTCTATGGTTAAGATGGGAAACATTTCTCCTTTGACAGGTTCCAGTGGGGAAATCAGGAAGACATGCAGGAAGATCAACTCGTCTTAAGTTGTTTTGTTATGTATCTTTCCATTAATAATCTTCTTTATTGTTGTTTTGTTATCTATCTTTCCCCTGTTCTTTTTACATTCTTCATTTTTCGTCCTTGAGATCACATCGCTTGTTCCATCTGTTTTTAATAATGAATCTATATTCTATACCATTGTGGATCTTATTTTTAGTACCTTTCACACTTCATTTTGACACTTCATGACAAAGTAAATTAACTGAAACCAAGAAAAGAAGCAACACATATTACATAGAATATTATGCAATATAGTACAATAATTTAATACCTTCATACCAAATTACATTAAATATTATACTATTGATTAAGAGAATATTCGCTCTCGGATTTTCAACTAATCATATCATATCATATTATCTAATTCATTCTCTCAATCAATATTTTCTCAACTAAATATGTCAGTTAATATCTCGAAAAGGGTGCTCAGCTTTTGAGAAATTTACAAAGTAAAGTCAGACTTTGTTTTGTATCAATAAAATTACTTAACTAAATGGTCTGACGAACCTTTGTACTTATATAAGTTTGTATTGTGAACCATTATACTTAACTATTTGTCAACTGAGCCCTTAGACTCAACGAAACTCAACATTTTAAACCCCTTGGCTTTGTGTGAACTTCAAACGCTCAACAAAAATGACACGTCGTCATCCACGTCAGATTTTAAATGACACATCATTAATTATTTATTTTTAAGAAAAAAATAATTTTATTTTCACTTCATTCCTCTTTCATTCTTCTTTAACCATCTCTGCATTTTTTACTTTAGATCTCACCACCACAATCATCATCTTCACCATTATCACCACTTTCCTATATCACAAAAATCACATTCTTTTCTATGTTTTCATCATTCATAAATTCCAGTTATATTTTTTTGTAAAATTTCGTTCATCACTTGAAACACCATAAACCCCTTTTCTCCATTAATGCAAACTACATCACCATTAAAATACCTCAATATATCCGAATATTATACACAATTCTACACAACACTCTATCTGATTTCACAATGACATTTAACAATTATTTTTTATCCATCAAAATTATCAAATTTATTACCTCACAAATTTGTAGAAACGAGAAGAAAAAACTCAACGAAGGACACCAAATTAGAAACTAAAGCAAAAAAGGAAATAAAAATTATTTGAGAAGTGGAAAAACAGGAGTCTTGGAACTGGAAGTAGAGCTTTTCCATCTTCTTTTTGTTCATTCATGGTGGGGAGCTTTATCAATTATCATTGTAAGGATTACTCCCCACTCTTCCTCCTTAGCTTTGAGATTTACTATCTTTTTTTTTCCAGATCTGTTGTGGCCCACTCCAAGATTTGCTATATTGTTTAAAATCAATATCTTGTAAAAATCAATAGAGGGATAAAAATGTTTAGAAAGAAGAAGAAGAAACTGAAAAGTCATGGGGAAGGGGAGAAAGAGAGAGAAATGGGGGATTGGTATGTTACGCTCCTATTGTGCGTGAAATCGCGCAATTGTTCCAAGTCAACAATTAAGTTGTCACATAAGCTTGGTCAATAATTAAAAGGGTTTAATATATTGAGTTTCGTTGAGTTTAAAGATTTAGTTGACAAAAGACTAAGTAAAAGAGTTCAGAATATAAATCTATACAAGTACAAAGGTCCATCAAGCCCTTTTGCCTAAGTTTTATATCAATAAAATCACTTAACTAAATTTATCATTAAAAAAATTGATATAACAAAATAAATTATTTTTTATACCATGTAAATATGAAATTCATAAATAAATAAAATTAAAGAAAACTTATAAAAAAAAATGGAAAAAGGACGGATTTACCCCCGAACTTTGATAAATGGTACGTATATACCCTCTGTTATACTTTGCGTCCACCTAAGCCCCTACCGTCCAATTATAGGTACATACATGCCCCTCTCACTAACGGTCCCCTCATATTGTACACGTGTCTTAATCCTAATCAACTACCCGTTTGACCTTTCTTTTTAACCCATAAACTAACAACCCGCCCCATAAATTCAATACCCACCCGATTCCCTCTAAGATATATTCTAATTAAAAGACCCAAATCTCCATTGGAGAACAACTTCAATTTGGGCTGTGACAATTCGTTGGGTGTGTTAAATCAAGGTGGGAATGGGATGATGAATACTGGATTATAATTATAATAAATAGTTTTAACACACCCAACGAATTATAATAAATAGTTTTAATCCCGAATTCGCCTTGCCACCATCGTCGACGTTTCTCATATCCACAAACTCATCCACCAGCGGGCCGTGTTTGAGCGACTCACCCATCTCTTCTCCGCCACAGAATCTTCACTTTCCTCCACTCTCTTCCCTGAAAACTCCCCACCTCCGTTCACCTCCTTCACCGTTTCCTTCTCGAAGTTTCTCAAACCCCTTTCCCTCTAATCGACCAAAACTACCCAAATTTCAGCCCCATTCATAAAACGGTAAATCTGGATCTCCCGATTACCGACCCGCAAGCTGAAACGTTCAGATCGTGTGGAAATGATGTTGTGGTTGTTGGGTTTGTATTATTTTTTCCTAATTATTCGTCCTTCTTAGCGAAACCTGGGTTTTACATCGAGGATATATTTGTGAGAGAGTGTTATAGGAGGATAAGTTTTGGAAAAATGTTGGCAGCTATGGCTGCTCAGGCGGCGAAAATGGGGTATAGAAGAGTGGAATGGGTGGTTCTAGATTGGACTGTGAATGCGATCAAGTTTTATGAAGAAATGGGATTAAATTATAATTATAATAAATTGTATTCATCATCCCATTCCCACCTTGATTTAACACACCCAACGAATTGTCACAGCCCAAATTGAAGTTGTTCTCCAATGGAGATTTGGGTCTTTTAATTAGGATATATCTTAGAGGAAATCGGGTGGGTATTGGGTTTATAGGGCGGGTTGTTAGTTTATGGGTTAAAAAGAAAGGTCAAACGGGTAGTTGATTAGGATTAAGACACATGTATAATATGAGGGGATCGTTAGTGAGAGGGGCATGTATGTACCTATAATTGGACGGCAGGGGCTTAGGTGGACGCAAAGTATAACGGAGGGCATATACGTACCATTCATCAAAGTTCGGGGGTAAATTTGTCCTTTTTCCCTAAAAAAAATTACGGAAAACTTAATTAGGGAAAATCATATTATGGTATTAGCAAGAATCATCTTCTTTACCTAACAAGTCTCTTGCAGCCTTCCCAAATGGAAGGTATAAAACAGATCTAGGTATTAAAAAGAATTTGCACATTACTAACAACACTAGCTAATTGAAATCTTGTACAACAGATTAATAAAATAAGTTGACAAAAGCTTGTTTAATTACCTCGCAGCATATTCAAGCTTGGTGTTCTCACGGACGTAAAAATATAGTAACACCATAATATAGTCTTCACTAATTAAGTTTATTCAAAAAAATTATTTTGATGAGTTATTTTTTTAATTTTATTTATTTATGGAGTTTATAAGTGAATTTATTGATACAAAGTTTTAAATTAAGTGATTTTATGGATACATAACCAAATTTAATGTCTTTATTAGATAATTCTCAAAATTAAATGACTATTAAATATGCTCAAGGTTTAAAACTTGTGCTGCAATTCAATATGACGTTTCTGGCCTTACCACATACTCTTTTATTCAAATGGACATTTACTTGGTTACTTTTCTTTTTTTTTTTATAAATACATGTCAATCAACCCAAATATTTGTGCGTCTTCTCTCATTGATTTGGAGCCGCACGCGATATTTATTTATTTTTGGTTGGATGTGCAAATTATAAAGGCCGACATTAGTAGTTGAAAAGAAAAAGAAGTTAATTAAAATGTGCAATAATACTTTTAATGGTGTGAGGTATTTCATGTGTTTATGTTGTCATAATACAATAATAAAAGATATTATAAATTTACACGGAAGTGAAATTAAATGCTTAATGATTTGAGATTTGATCGAGTTGCAATAGAAATACACGTATAAAAACAGTCTGTTTATTATGTACCGATTTAAAAATGATGTATGTACATAAACATTAATGGGTCTGTGTGATGCATGTGAAGAAAATAAACTTGCAAATGTTTAAGCATTGCGAATATAACTTAAATGGTGATCCCAAAACCGGGTAACTCTGCACTTGGGGCGAATGCAAATATTTGATAAAAGACATAGACAGTTCGTTGATCATCCTATACCACATTAAATAATTCTCCTCATGCGACTAAAATCAGTTTTTTCCAAGCATAAATCTTATTCTGTTCATGTTTGAAAATAGTGGCGGAGCAGTTCTCCTAATCCTTTTAACCTGAATATATTTTTGTCCATTCATTGGACCAAATTCACCTAATATTCACATTCACTAATTATCCATTTGTAGGTTAGCTTGCTGTGCTTATGTAACGCATGAGAACATACATACAATAAATTATACTAGTGATAGGCTCATAGCATTTTAGTCTAATTGTTTGACATAATAATTTTTTTTAGTCTTATTTAGACCATATGTTTAAGATTTCCAACTTTGATATGTTTTACAAGCTAACTGTTTCGCAATACTTTTCTAATAACATGGAGTAATCAAAGACAAATAATGTTTGTCAAGAAAGCAGGTGCCCTTCTATGTATTATTATATTATATGAACTCTTTTGTTACTTCATACATTTCATGCCTTGAGCAATTAAGGCGTGTGGGGCTGACCAGATCAAGTCATTCTCTCATGCTTAATTTTTTAGTATTACTGGTAAAGATTTTCCTCTATAGCTGAGTACAATTTATTAAGTTTGATATTGGTAAGGGGAGAACTATAGGACGATTGATGCGTATATTATATTCAAATTGATTGACAAATAGATGAACTTTGACAATTGTCTCCCAATAATTATTTGTTTAAGAAGCCTTGATTCTTTTCACTTTTATTTCCTTTGGATTTTTTCTTCAGAAGTGGACCTCATCAACTTTACGGAGGCTCAAAAATAACAAAGTCAACAAGTAGTTAGTAATGTGTAAGATAAACCTCCTGTCCTGTATAACAATTGAGTTAATGTTGGAAAATTTACGTAGCTGGTGAAAGTCTTTTGTCTATTATGGACTAAATCAATCATCATTTACTTGTAGAACATAAGTCTTGTTGGATTGGCAAATTAAAATCATACATAATTGTATTTTATCCCAACTAAAAGGCTACCAACTCCATTTATTTATTTGTCCATTGTAACACTTCTTTCACTGAACACACTATATAAACTCGTGAACTCTGTCTCAATTTCATCACAGCAAAAGCTAGCCAGCCTTCCTCAGTATTAATCAAAATAAGTTTCTTCTAAATCTAAGTCCGTAACTTCAAGATGGCTCGGTCCATGAGCTTCTTCATTTTCATTGCTCTGCTTGCTTTTGCACCAGTTTGTTTCTCTTTTAAGAGTAACAATGATAACCTATACCCGCAATACTATTATAAATCATGCCCACAAGCGCTAGAAATTGTCAAGTCTGTAGTTGCCAAGGCTGTTGCCAAAGAAGCCCGAATGGCTGCTTCTCTGTTGAGGCTCCATTTCCATGACTGTTTTGTCAAGGTAAAACATATATATATTATATAAGTTGTTGTCCATTGACTGTACCTTGTTGAATGTACATGTAATATAAGTTGTGTCAATGACGATATCTACATGGCAGAAAGTTGGAAACACTCTGAACAGGAAGTGCACTAGCATGCAAAAATACACTTGCTAAAAGTTTCTTTTGCACTGAGAGTATACACAAAATATAGCCTCTTTTTACTGTTGGCTTTTGCAGCTTTGAACTTCTTAATTTTAGCCTATCTGGAAGTGTAAACTGATGGCTAGCTATTATTTCACTATGTGATGTAGGGATGTGATGCATCTTTGCTTCTGGATAGTAGCAATGGTATTGTGACAGAAAAAGGATCAAACCCCAACAAGAATTCAGCTCGTGGATTCGAAGTCCTTGACGAGATTAAATCTGCACTGGAGAAGGAATGTCCTCAAACTGTTTCTTGCGCTGATATCTTGGCACTTGCTGCAAGGGATTCTACTGTATTGGTAAGTACTGCCACGGCATATATAGTGTGATCAGAGTACGTCCTTAAGAATAAATAAAACACGAGCTTACATTTTTTCGTTCATACAGGCTGGTGGACCGAACTGGGAGGTTCCATTGGGAAGAAGAGACTCCAGAAGCGCCAGTCTAAGTGGCTCCAACAACAATATTCCTGCTCCAAACAACACATTTGATTCCATTCTCTCAAAGTTCAAGAGACAAGGACTTGATCTTGTTGACCTTGTAGCTTTGTCCGGTATGTTTTTTTTCTTTTTGGATTGCTCTTTCCTTGACATTTGCTTAATTTTTAGCCAGACTAGTTATCAGAAGTGAAATCATAGTTAACACCGATAAATTGTGATGCAGGGAGCCACACAATTGGAAATTCAAGATGTACCAGCTTCAGACAAAGGCTCTACAACCAGTCAGGAAATAATAAACCAGACTCAACTCTGGATCAATCTTATGCTGCCCAATTGCGCAATAGATGCCCAAAATCTGGTGGTGACCAAAACTTATTCTTCTTGGACTTTGTTTCCCCAACAAAATTTGATAACAGCTACTTCAAGCTCTTGTTGGCTTCAAAGGGTCTGCTGAATTCTGATCAAGTTCTTACTACTAAGAGTCAAGCATCATTAGCCTTGGTGAAGCAATATGCAGAGAACAATGCACTTTTCTTCGACCACTTCGCCAAGTCTATGGTAAAGATGGGAAACATTTCTCCCTTGACTGGTTCCAGTGGGGAAATCAGGAAGACTTGCAGGAAGATCAACTCGTCTTAAGAGAGCACATCAACTTTCATTTGCAGAAACTGATTCAATAATTGTTATGTATCTTTCCATTGTTCTTTTTGTATTCTTCTAGCTTCTTTCATTTTTCGTCCTTGAGATCACATCACTTGTACCATCTGTTGTTTATCATGAATCTATACTATTCGTGGATCTTATTTTTAGCAGCTTTCATACTTCATTTTATCACAGGACAAAGTGAATTAATTGAAACTAAGAACAGAAGCTACACATATTTTTATACTTAATTTATCAGTAGGCAAACATAAGTTGGTATAGAGATGAAGTCAAAAGCATACGATAACACATGAACTATATATAGTAATATTCTAATACCTTCAGACCAAATTAGAGAAAATATTATACTATTAACAAGCCTCTTAATTATAGTTAAAGAACAAATCAAGAAAACACTCACTAACTTTGGTAACAAAATTTCATCTTCCACTAATTTTGACTCCTTATTTATACATCAATTTAATTATATTTTCTGATTTCTCGTTGATATAATTTTAATCTTATTTAAAAATTTAATCAATTGAAATAAGAATATCCTTAATAAAAAAAAAATACATAGAAGATACAAAATACACAAAAATAACTCGAGACAATCTCTGAAAATTTAGTATTAAAAAAGCATTTTAGATCATATTTTCTAAATTAATGTTAACATATACCTTTATATTTTTTTAATTCAAATCTTGTAAACTACCTTTGACAGAAAAAAAAATCTAAGTATTTTTTATTTAGTAAAGAGAGAATTCTTTGGCAAATAATTATACCAAAAATGAAAAGAAAATGGAGAGGAAAGAAGATATTGTATAATAGTAATTGTAAAATATTTTAGAATAATTTCTGTTTTTAAAAAAATAAAGTTGGTCTCCTCTTTTTTTCTTAATTATTTTGCTTCATTTTTTGGTTAGTTATAAAAAAGAATTAAAAAAAAAAAAACGAAGGATATTCTTAACTTTAGATTAGGAAAATGATATTAATGCAGAGGTAGGACATATATCATAAAAATAATGATATTAGAGAGGAGTCAAAATTAGTGAAAGATGATATTTTTCTTCCTAAAGTTGGTGAGTTCTTTTCCTAATTTATCTTCTAACTATAGTTAAGAGGCTGTAAAATTAACTTAATCTAAACCTTTAAATTATAAATATGACAAGTGTCACTTATCTAAATATGCACTTGAGGAAATGCACAAAAGATGTAATAGAGATGAGTCAAATCTCATTCAAACACCTTGATTTTTTTTTTAAATGTTTTTTTCTAAAAATAAGTATTTTTTACCTCTTATCAGTAATGTCAAATAGGCTTTAAATAGAGCGACACGGGTTGTGGCCAGCCTGGACTAGCTTAGGACTATTGTTGTAGTTGTAAAAGGCCATTTGATCTTTATGACAATCTTAATTACTTGGAGTGGAGATTAGCAGTCCAGGCTTGGAGCTCAGACACAGTTTGATGCCTATAAGTCCCAATTCATTTAAAACATGATCGTAGAATTAGAACTACTGCTCAATACCCTAATTAAGTTGGAAATATATGCCTGCAAATATTTGATATAGTCAATCATCAGTAACATTAATTAATTCTCCTGATGCGACTAAAAACTGTTTTTTCAAAGCATAAATCTTATTCCGTTCATGTTTGAAAATAGTAGCAGAGCAGTTCTCCTAACCCTTTTTACCTGAATATTTTTTTGTCCATTCATTGGACCAAAATTGGATTCACCTAATATTCACATTCACTTAGCCATTTGTATATCAGCTTAGATTGCTGTGCTTATGTAACGCATGAGAACATACATACAACAAATTATACTAGTCATAGCATTTGTCTTGTTTGACATGATAAATTTTTCTTTTAGTCTAGACTATATATTTAAGATTTCCAACTTTGATATGTTTTACAAGCTAACTCTTTCGCAATACATAGAGGAAAAGTTGAATATTTCATATATAGAGCAGGTGCGATTCGAATTACGTATATTATAAATCTATTTCCGTAAATTGGATATAGCTATTTGCTTACCTGAGTTATTAATGAATTGAAAAGTTCAACAATATTTTCCTAAAATTGAAAAGAGGATAAAAATAAAGGAAAACTATGATCAATTGTATAGGGGTGTACAAAATCGAACCAAACCGCAAACCAAGTCAACCCGAAAAAAAAAACCCGACTAGTGGTTTGGTTTGACTTGGTTTGGTTTTTTTTTTTAAAATCCGACTATATTTGGGTTGGTTTGGTTTTAACTAAAAAAAACCAACCCGAGACCAAACCAACCCGACATTATATATATAATTTTAAAATTTTATTTTATACATAAAAATATTTACTTTGATATAATTTTTAAATATTT
>JAJOOF010017963.1:0-14694 GCA_029582545.1 Solanum lignicaule | reverse complement strand
GAAGAAGAAGAAGAAGAAGAAGAAGAAGAAGAAGAAGAAGAAGAAGAAGAAGAAGAAGAAGAAGAAGAAGAAGAAGAAGAAGAAGAAGAAGAAGAAGAAGAAGAAGAAGAAGAAGAAGAAGAAGAAGAAGAAGAAGAAGAAGAAGAATAAGAAGAAGAAGAATAAGAAGAAGAAGAAGAAGGAGAAGAAGAAGAAAAAGAAGAAGAAGAAGAAAAAGAAGAAGAAGAGTAAGTTAGGGCAAATTCCTCTATTGATGTTAGGGCAAATTCCTCCATTGATGCAAACTTTGTGAGGGATTTATAATCAAGGTATGATAGCTTATTCATCCATGTATTCTTCCATCCATGGATCCCCCTAGATCTCCCCCTCCCTCCCCCCCCCCCAATTGTGAAGATGAACCCCAATTTTAGCTAGGGTTTATTCCTATATTGTGGGTAGTGTTGAGTATGAATCCAATTGAGTGGATATTACTTGTTTATGATTGTTTTAGTATTTAATCATGATATTATGATAATATTATATATTTTCCATGTCTAACCCTAGTAAATTGATGAAATTGAAGTAATGTGGGTTTGTGCCTTAAAGAGAGAAATTGAAGACTTAGAGGTGATCTTTCAAAATTGATGTTATGAGTACTAATTGTTAAAGAATAGAAACATGTAGACACGAATTGAACTAGATTATAGTATATATGAAGGATCATGACTAGTAAATCTTGAAGTTGAACATTTATGATGATTTATGACTAGAATCACTTAAGAATGAAGCATGTGATTAGAATACCTTCAAATCTAGGTATGTATGATGATTGTAAGAAGTAAAGCTTTGAGAGTAAGTTTTTTAGTCATGAAGGTAGAATTCTAGGGCTTTGAGAGTAAAGCTAATATGTTGAATTATTCTTGTAATGGCTTTGAGAGTGAAGCCTATATGAGAATGGTAGACTAGTAGCTATCATTGTTGTGGAAGGACTTTACCCACTTAATCTGCCTTATCACTGTACGAATGCATAAAGTGATAGAATCACTTGAAATATGGATTGGTTGTCAAGGACATCCCTCCATGAGTCATGAGTTAAGCAAGGCATAACAATTAGTCTAAGGGGTGTATACTTGGCCCTAATGGATTTGAAAATGAGAAGGAAGTTCAAACATAGTCGGGACTGGGTCTCCAAGAAGAGAGGACGCTCACCCCTAGTTTAGTCCGGGCTTCCAAAGTAAAAGGGGGAAATCTCACATAGTAGAGTCTGGGTTTTCCCAAAAGTAGATCTCATGGGTTTCTAGTAGTAATCTCCTTATCCAATGAACTAAGACATACTTGAAAAGGTGTCTCTAAGTGTTCAAAAGCATTAATGAACTAAGACATGCTTGTGGAAGCATCTACAAGTGTTCAAATACCTAATGAACTTAGACATGCTTAATAAAGCATCTCATAGTGTTCAAGTTAATAATGAACTAAGACATACTTGAAGATGTATCTCATAGTGTTCATAGATAATCATGAACTTATACATGCTTAGTGAAGTATCTTAGTGTTCATAGAGAATCATGAACTTATACATGCTTAGTGAAGTATCTTAGTGTTCATAGAGAATCATGAACTTTTACATGCTTAGTGAAGTATCTTAGTGTTCATAGATAATAAAGAAGAGGAACTAAGATGGACTTAAAGAAGTACCTCCTAGTGTTCCAATGCTTTAAGAGAGGGATTAGTCCCTAACCAAGAAGTAAGATTATAAGGACCTAAAGTGGTACTTAGGATGGGTAGGATTATGGGGTCTTATTCATGCATTGCACAAGTATGACTTAAGGTTACCAAGAAAGAGTTTCTATTATATGATGTATGTTTAGATAGGATTGTGCTATAGTTGCCCTTCTTGGTATGGTTGACTAAAGGTGAGAGATTCCCTAGTCTATGAGAATTAAGCTAAAGATGAGACCATAATATGGTAAGTATGATTATGACGGCCAAAGGGGATACTTAGCATGGATGGGATTATGGGGTCTTGTCCATGCATTGCACAAGTATGATTTGAGGTTACTTGAGAAGTAGTTCTCTTATGAAAGCTTATGATTATGATATTGTCTCTTATGTTTATAGTTTATGTTTCATGAAGTATCTCTTATGCTTATGGATTATGTCTTATGTTGACTAACCCTTATGATTTTATGCTCTTATGATGTTATGCTAGCTATCATATTTAGTACTGTTGTACTAATGCATACTCTTACCTACATTCTCACCAAATGTAGTATTCGGTGATTTGAGTTCCATTTTTGAGGATAGGTTTCTAGAAGAGCAAGGAGTTGAAAATTGGTGAGTCCTCATAGCATCGAGGATATAACCACCATTTCCTTTTATGTCTTCCTCTATGTTTTGAGACTATTGTATAGGCTATGTCCCAAGAGTTATTCAAAGTTCTATTAGATAGTTTGAGACAAAGAGTTATAGACTTCCGCTTGCTTTTATGAAACACTTTGATTGTATGGAAAAATGCTCTAAAATTCCACACTTTTCTATTATCTTATGTTGTGATATGCTAAGGGCTTGTATGAGACCCCTTCGGGGTCAAGTACACCATGTTACATCTAAGGTGTACCCCTGGGTCATGACAGTTGAGTAAGTCTTCCCCTGAGTAGTAAGCGATGTCAAGCGTTCACTTGGGGACCACCGATGGTTCTCGAGTGCAAGCCACGTTCAGGGTGTAGGCTCGGGGCATGACATTATCATATTAGTTTTACCTTTCTTGCTCAGTCGACCTATGATGCCTACTGAGTACCTTGTTTCGGTACTTAAGCTACACTCTGCATCCTTTTATGATGCAAGTCCTAGTACCAGCTACCAGTAATGATCATTCATGTAGTTTATTGCAGCTTGTGGATATCGGGGACGTGCATGAACACTTGGCATCCTGGATCGGCCTGTCTCTTTCTATACATATGTTTTCTTGTCTTTTTCCTTTGAGACGACTTGTTTTTTTCCACTTTTGAGACTTTTGTTTATATTGTTAAACCACTCTATACTCGTGGTTTCTAGGTTCTGGGAGAGTTTCCTTTGTATATAGCTTTTGGATTTCTTTCCATTTCTATCTTTCTTGTTGTTAGCATTATTTTCTATTAAATTCAACCCTTGTACTCACAACTTGTTGTTCAGATAGGGGTGAGCTTACCTGCTGGTAGGTTTTAGTAGGTGCCATCATAACTCTGAAATTCGTGTGGTGACAAAGTTGGTATCAGAGCCTCAGGTTCACCCGTCTCACTTGTACAGAGCTAATACCTAGCTGAGTCATACAAATCAGTACAGAGATGTTTGTGTCCTATCTTTAGGAGGCTATAGGATGTCTTTAGTAATTTTTCTCTTTTGTATTACTTTTGTACAACTTGTGTGTTATTGGTTTCATGGAATCTCTCTTATTTCACTCTTTTTGTATAATGACTCATACGCGTCGTGATGCAACTCGGGGTAACATTCGACCTCCCTTGCCTAATAGGGGTGCAACACCACCCCTAGTTAGAGAGCAGGGTCCAGGGCCTGCAACGGATCCTCTAGTAGCCTATTTTCTCGAGCAGCCTATGGGGCCAGATCAGCTCAGCCATCACTCAGACCGGCTGTGACGCTAAACCTTCAGGCAGCCATTGCACCTCTTGTGAGTGTGCTGGGTTGCATTCTGCAAGCCCCAACACTTGTACCAACATCAAATCACCAGGATTAGCCTGCAATAGAGGCACCTCGGGCTTATGTACCACCTAGGGTACCTAGCCCATGATAGCGGTCAGATCTATGCCGCTATAGGAGCAGAAGATTCTTGGATTGTTCTTGAGGCTTTCACCTCTGAAATTTTCTAGGGTTGTGGGTTAAGATGCCCGCGAGTTTTTAACTACTTACAGTGAGCGGATGAATACCTTGGGTCTCGTGGAGTTGAGAGGAGCTGACTTCACTATAGATTAGCTTGATGGGCCAACTAGACAATGATGGCATACTTTTATTGAGACTAGACCAGTTGGGTCCCCTCGGTCACCTGGACCGAGTTTTCTGAGGTATTCTTAGCAAGGTTCATTCCTCGAAGTGTCAGAGATCACCTCAAGGATCAGTTCTCTAGGTTGGAATAGGGTTCTATGACAGTTTTCATGCTACCTTGAAAACACCCACTTAGGAGAAGAAGGTTTGGTGTTATGTTCATGGCTTGGGACTGCAGCTACGGATTAAGGCTCAGTATATGGTCTCAGTGGGTCGCTCCTTTCTAGATGTCATTGACCATGCTCACACTATTAAGTATCCCTATCATGAGGCCCAAAGAGGCAAGGATAGGAAATCTAGATATGAGGGTAGCTACAATGGGTCCCACTCTAGGCCTAGAGATGCATAAGTTAAGGTTTGACAACTGTTTTAGTATGGTCAGCCCAGTTGGCTTATTTAAGCTTCATTACGGAAATATGAGGGTGATCAGTATAGCCAAAGTGAGGTTGGGTCTATCAAGATTCATAGGTACTAGATTAGTACTTTAGGCCATGGTGGTTGTTCTTCTAGGAGCAAATCAACTTCGAGTTGTTTTAACTATGCTGAGTTAGGTTAGTAGGACAGAGATTGCCCTTTGCATAGATAGATTGCTCCATCTCCATAGGCATCTCCACTAATAGCACCTCCAGGTAGGGATCGAGGTTAGCATTAGAACCGTCATGATGGATAGTGGGATATTTGGGGTGGCCCGGGGAGGCAGGTTAGGTGGTAGGAGTAATGGCCATGGTAGTGGTGGACAGGGCCATTTCTATATACCTCCAATAAGGGTGGAGACTGAGGTATGGGACAATTTGATCACATGTAAGATTCTTTTATGTCATCATCCCGCCTTGTCTATATTTGATCCAGGCTCTACTTATTCTTATGTGTTTGTGTATTATGCTTCTCGTATGGGTATAAGCTCTGAGCCTATAGCAATGCCATTGCATGTGTACTTTTGACCCATGTGGGTAAGTCTTTAGTAGTGGATCAAATATTTTGATCTTGCTTAGTAACTATCCAAGGGTGTGACACCAATCTGAACTTACATTGTTAGATATGCTTGATTTTGATAGGATTCTGGGTATGGACTAGTTATCCCCCCCCTATCGTATTGTTTTAGATTATTTCTCTAAGATCGTTACCTTATCCATGTCTAGTGTTTCTCCGGTGGTATGAAAGGGCACCATTAGTAGAACACCAGTTGAAGTTATCTTTTCTATTCAGGCTTGGAGGCTCGTGGCTAGTAGGTGTTTGTCTTATTTAGCCTATGTGCATGATGTGAGTAGGGAGATCCCTGTTGAGTCCATTCCAATCATCTGCCATTATGTAAATGTATTTTCTACCGACCTACCTGGCTTACCCCCCAAAGCGTGATGTTGATTTTCTTATTAAGCAAGAGTTAGGTACTCAACCTATTTCTATTTCGCCATATTGGATGGCTTCTATAGAGCTCAAGGAGCTTAGTGTTCAACTTCAGGATCTCTTGGATAAGGGATTCATTAGGCCTAGTGTCTTGCCTTAGGATGCTCCTATTCTATTTTTGAAGAAGGACGGTATGATGCACATGTGTATTGATTATAGTCAGTTGAATAAGGAGATGGGAAAGAACCGCTAACCCAAGCCTAGGATTGATCTTTTAGACCCGGCTTAGGGTGTTGCAGTGTTTTCAAAGATTGATTTGAGGTTTGGTTACCATCAACTAAGGATTAGTGCAAAGCACATCCCTAAGATCATTTTTAGGTCTCGTTATGGCCACTATGAATTCCTAGTGATGTCTTTTGGATTGACTAATTCCCATGCCGCCTTCATGGACTTGATGATGCATGTGCTTAGGCCATATATTTATTTCTTTGTCATTGTGTTCATAGATGAAATTCTGGTATACTCTTGGAGAAGGAGTGATCAAGAGCAGCATTTCAGGATTGTGCCCTAGACTTTAAGAGATCAATGGCTTTCTGTCAAGTTCTCATAGTATGATATTTGGCTTGCCTTGAGTCTGTAACATTCTTGGGGCACGTGGTGTTCAAGGATGGCATCATGGTAGATTCGGCAAAGATTGAGGCTATTTGTGATTTGCTAGGCCGACTTAAGTTACTGAGGTTTGGAGCTTCGTCGGTTTGGCAGGCTACTACAGAAGGTTTGTGGAAGGCTTCTCCTCCATTGTTGCACCTTTGACACAATTGAATCACCTTGATGTTCCTTTTGAATGGTCTGAGAAGTGCTAGTTAAGCTTTCGGAATCTTAAGGAGTTGCTTACTACTGCTTCTATATTGACTCTTCTAGTTGAGGACGAGGGTTTCACGATCTATTATGACGCATCCAACATTAGTTTGGGTTCTATTTTGATGCAGTGGGGTTTGGTTATTGCTTATGCACCGAGGCAGTTGAGGCTAACATGAGCGTAACTACCCCACTCATGACTTGGAGTTGCGTGGTAGTATTCATGCTTAAGATCTAGAGGTACTACCTATATGGACTACGTACTGAGATCTACACTGATCACAGGAATCTTTAGTATATTATGAGCTAGAGGGACCTTAATTCAACACAACGTCGTTGGATTAAGCTTCTGAATGACTATGACCTCTCTATTTTCTACCTCTAGGCAAGGAAAATTTGGTAGTTGATGCCTTGAATCGGAAGGCAGTAAATATGGGTAGTCTAGCCTTCTTATCTTGTCACGACCCAGGGGTACCCCCTAGATGGAACACGGCGTACTCGACCCCGAAGGGTTCTCATACAAGCCCTTAGCATAATCATAAACATAGGTAATAGAAATAATGCAGAATTTAGAACTTTTACAATAGAACTCTTTTTCATAAAAGGAATATAAGAGTCTAGACCTTGTCTCAATCACCATCTAATACAAGCGAATACAATCTTGGGGTCATAGCCCTTTACAACATAGTCTTGAAAATAGAAAGTACAAACGGAACTAGAAATGAATAATGTCTTGTCCTCGAACCATGAAGACTCGCCAAGCTTGGAGAATAGTCAACCCAAGCTCTACTTGGAAAGAGAAGTATACCTCTACGACCGGAACCTACACTTATAAGAAAATGTAGAAAATATGGGTGAGCACAAATATTGTACTAAGTATGAAAGCCATGCATAAAAATCCTTAAAACATGCTTAAAAGGGACATTTATTTCAAACCATGCATTTATCAAGTTTAAAAGCCATCATGCACATTTGTAAAGAAACATAAGTCAATCCATATCATAAGCAACCCAAAGCTATACTAGTGCAATGCAAAGGCAAGATCCCATAACCCTACCAATTGCCAAGTACCACTTTTAGATCACCAACATCATACATATCTTACATTGACCTCATCATTAGCCAACATTCATAAAAAATGAAATATTCATATTCATAATTTGAAGCAAGTAAAGTCATCCTTAACAACAATACATATCACACATGAATAATTCATAAGTCTTCATAACATAAGAGAACCTTACCATAACCACTCTTGAAGCCTACATGTGCAATGCACAAATAGAGTCCCATAGCCCCAATCATACTAAGTAGTACCTCTTAAGAAGTCATAGTTGTAGTTTAAGTTCTTATCATACTCATATTCTTATCATATAGGGAAATATAGCCTTAACCGACATAGACCATGTGAGCTACATGGAATCCGGTGTCTTACCCCCACACCAAAAAGAGGTGTACTACTTGCCTAAGGTAGAACTAACATATTAGCTTTTAGGTGGATCCACTAGCTAAAGACCTATGTGGGAACATAGTTATGGGATAGGGAGATTGCTACTAGAAACCCAAACTACTAATGTGGAGGTTTCCATCTCATGAGATAACCATATTGGGAACCAGGACTACTAGCATAAAGGAACTCATCTCATACTCATATGAACTCGGTGCTAAGCATAATTCCCTTTAAATTCATATTAAGTCTTTACATAAGTTCATGTTCATGAAAGAATGCACTAGATACTCAAACCAACATGGTATCGTAATAGCTCATAATTCATTAGGTGAGAATGTCCTTTCAACCTTAGAATCATTAATATGTGAGTAAACCTTTCACATCATATTCATAGTGTGTTCATGAGAATAGCCTTTCAATCAACACAACAAGCTTATCATAAACATACATACTTCATGCATAGTCATGTGTAAGGGTATAGGGAAAGGTGATCATTCAATCAATACCACAATTACACCATCGTCATTGAGTCTTTACTTTCTAAGTAAATCATAAGATTATAGACAATCCTCATCAACATAGGAAAAATCCTCATAAATTTCCCTACAAGGGTCATGGATCATGATTCATCAATATCTCTAGAATTACATCATTGAACATGTATAATAACATAATCCAAGTAAGCAATCCATCACATTCATAATTCGAACACAATCTACTAACAAAGACCCATATTCATGCTTCAAGATCCTATTTAGGGAAACCTAGGAATTCATGGATTCTTGGATGATTCCTTTATAAAAACAGTAATAATTCATCAATTTGATCATAATATAAGACAATAAACACATTCAGATCGTTTTGAAAGTGAATCCATGCCATAGATTGAAAACTCTAGGTTTTGGAGAATTTCAACTTTGAGAAATAGAGTTTTGAAGGGCTTTATGGAAGGAAACTATCCATAAATCAAGACTATCATACCTTGATTGGAGATCTTACATGAAATTGAAGAAGAAAGGTTGCTCTTTGAACCCTAAGCTTGACCTTGTTCTTGCTCTTCAATGGAGTTTCTAGAGAGAGAATATTTAGAGAAGTGAGTTGGTTATGATTTGAGTCTTGTGACATATGAAGTGTAAACGAGGTGGTTAATGGTTTATAATATCTTAAATATGTCTAATAAATCAATAAAAACTGTCCCCAAACACTAACTAATTAATTAGGAAATTACTAACTTAACCCTCAAGTGGCTGAACCTAGGCAAGCTCTAGGTGTGACCTATGTACACCAACCCACGGACTGTAGGTGGGCTCACGCCCCATCCTGCAGGTCCGTGGTTTGGATATGCTGCCCCTCCTTTTGGACAACTCAGGCCCCCCACTCACGAGACCCTACCCACGGGGTATGAGTGGGTCTACGAATCGTACTTCATGCTCGTAGTTTCTTTCAGAGACTAAAAGATTTGGGGGAGGTCTATCCTCGACTCACAACCCCCACCTACGAGGCGTGAGTCCACCCACGGGGCGTGGGTGCCCATTTCATGGGTGATTGCCTTCAGGCAGCTTTTCGGCTGCAAACCAAGGCCCTTCTCAAGGACCCTTGGTTGGTCCTTGGGGTTTCATGCCTTGACGTTTAGGCCCTAACACACTTGTACTTACTTAGGGAAGTTATTTTAGGACTCTAATCTTTACGTTCAACCCCGTTTAGGCTACTAGTTTAGATGTTAGGCTCTAGCTTAGTTCGTTAGATTTTCAGGGTGTTACATATGTACTATGGAGTGACCTTTTGCTTTGGATATTTAGTCCTTATCTAATCAGATAGTTCGGTTGGATATCTCAAATTCTAGGCGTGTTTTAGCCTATGTGGGAGTTCAGTCCTCTCTACTTGATCAGATCCATAGCCGCCAGCTTGAGGATGAGTCCTAGGTCAAACTTTGAGATCTAGTGTTAGAAAGTGATGTCAGTCAGGTTACCTTGGATTCAGATGAGGTTTTGAGGTTTGCAGGTCGTATTTATGTTTTGAGAGTTCAGGGGCTCAATTTATTTGATACTATGTAAGGCCCATGACTCTAGATATTCTATTCATCTGGACACCACAAAGATGTATCATGAATTGAGCAATATTATTGGTATTCAATCACGAGAAGAGATATTATAGACTATGTCCCATTGCATGAGTTGTCAACACGTGAAGGCCAAGCACTTGAGACCTGGTGGTGAGTTTTAGAGATTACCCATTCTGGACTGAAAGTGGGATCACATCACTATGGACTTTGTGGAAGGTTTACCTCTGACTTCTAGAGGTGTTAACAGTAGTTGGGTCATCGTTGATAGATTGACCAAGTCAGCACACTTCCTCATTGTTCAGTCTTCATTCAACGCCGAGAGATTAGACCTTATCTATATTCATGAAGTGGTTTTTCTTCATGGTGTATCGGTCTCTATTATATCAAACCGAGGTGCTCAGTTCACTTCTAGCTTTTAGAGGACTTTTCAATATGAGTTAGGCATTCGTGTTGACCATTGTATAGATTTCCACCCATAGACTGATTGTCAGTTAGAGCGTTTCATCGATGTTCTTGAGGATATGTTGCAGGTTTGTGTTTTAGAGTTCGGAGGTCAATGGGACTAAGTTTTTCCTTTGGCGAAGCTTGCGTATAATAACAACTACCATTCTAACATTCAAATGGATCCCATTTGAGGCCTTATATTGTAGGCGTTCTTGCTCTATGGTTGGTTGGTTTGAGTCTGCAGAGCCCAGACCTCGTTAGATAGACTAGATTAGGATGCTTTGGAGCAAATACGAGTGATTCAAGGCAGACTTTGGACAGCTTAGAGTAGCCATATGAGTTATGTTTATCGTAGGCAGCAGCCTTTGAGGTTTATAGTTGATGAAATAGTTTTCCTCCGAGTGTCACCCATAAAGGGCGTCATGAGATTTGGGGGCGGGGCAAGATTAGCCCCAGGTAGATTGGGCCTTTTGAGATAATTCAGATAGTTGGAGAGGTTAGTTATGAGTTATATTTTCCTCCGATGTTCTGAGCTATACACCCAGTCTTTATGTTTTGATGATATTCTTGATTTGTCCTATGTGCTTCAGTATGACGCAGTAGAGTTAGATGATTGCTTGACCTTCATAAAGGAGTCATTTTCCATTCTTGCCAAAAATATGCAGCGGTTGCATTCAAGAGTCATTCATGTGGTTAAGGTCTGTTGGAGGCATCGTCCACTTGAAGAGGCTACCTGGGAGACCGAACATGATATGTTGTAGCAGTATCCTAACTTGTTTGAGCCTTCAGGTACTTTTTGATTTTTAGTTTCGCGGATAAAAGTCCATTATAGTAGTAGATGTTGTAATGATCTCCAAGTCCTTTTCGTGTTTATGCCTCCTATTTATTATTTAGATCTTTCCTATAACGACCCCTAGTCATTTATGACTTGCTGGAACTGACAGTTCGGTCACCTGGTCATTTGTTTGGTTTTTATGCAAGTGTTAGT
The DNA here is from genome assembly GCA_029582545.1 of Solanum lignicaule. NCBI lineage: Eukaryota > Viridiplantae > Streptophyta > Magnoliopsida > Solanales > Solanaceae > Solanum > Solanum lignicaule. Next base: position 3,534 of record JAJOOF010017963.1, on the reverse strand, counting down.
GTTTTGGGCTTTTGAACCTTGAACGTTAATTTTTTATTAGAAGTTTAAAATATGAGCTAAGAATTCAATTCAAATGATCACACCATCTCTAGAAGGGTCATTTTAGGCTAGTAGCATAGTCAACACGACTCCCGAGGCTTTCAATGCGAGTCTATTTGGTTAGAAACTTTAACTTTCAAGTAGAGGCCTAAGATTGACTTTAGTCAACATTCTTAGTAAATGATCTCAAATGAGAATTCTATCAGCATGGTTAGGTCTGGAATGTTGAGTTAGATCTAGAACGACCATTCGTTTAGGTCCCGAGGTTTCGGGGCTAATTCTGAGGCCCATCATGGATTTTGGCTTAAAATGGAAATTGGATATAGGACCCCTTCTTTTAAACGATCTTCGATGGGAATTTTGATGGTTCTGTTGAGTCTAGAATTCTGAATCCGATGGGGTAAATAGTTCATTTTCACAGACAGGTTCCGAACAAATCCAACACATCCCATCAAAGTTTTGAGGCTTTAACACTATGCTATCAGTTGAGGCCCTCGCATTTGGGTGCTTGGCCTCACATTCACGAACAGCTGGTTCCCAGATATGCATATTTGTGCACGGGCTGTTGCATTTACAGGCACCGTTTGGCCTCACACTCGCACGTGGTCGACTCATGTTCGCGAGCGGCCAGCCGTCTGGCCCTATATTAAGCCAAGGTCGCGACCATCCATAGTAAAATGGCAATTTCTCCTCCTTCCAAACTTTGATTTTGGTGATTCTAAGTCTTACATGCTCATAATGTTTGGGGCTACGTGGTGGAGTGATTGGACTGTGTCTCTGACACTCGGTCTGAGGTAAATTTGGTTAGAAAGCTGCTACCGCTTCTCCTGTTATTTCTTATTTCGTGGGTTGTTATTGTTTTCACTACTATAGGCCGTGAATTGTGTTTTATTTTGGGGCAAAAGTTCAAGGCATAGTTTAGAACCTTGACAAATTCAATTTTAGAATTTCAAGCACGGATCCCACGATTTTTTATTGACTCTAAAAATTGGTCCATCTCCATATTTGGTGTTTTGAGTGTCTCTACGACCATATTGACATTGTGATCCTATTTTTGATAGCATGAAAGCATTCAGAGACTGTTCAGAAAGAAAAATCTTTGGCCTAATGATCTAAAGCGTGCGCGGTCGGCCTACAAGTAGGCTACAGCCTCTCTTCTAATTAAATTGAGCATGAATGTGTAAATTCATGATGATTAGTCTGAATTGAGGGTGGGTACCTAGTTATTCCAACTTTTCTTCTTAGAAACCATGATTTATGATTGCTAACTACTATTTTTAGGGTACTACCATTCTAGTTGGGGTTGTAGGTGTGTTGCATCATGCTATAGGATTTACTTGTATTATTACATTTTTCCTGAAGCATGTTTATGTAGCTACCCGAAAAATGAACTCGTGAAACTAGAGCCTCGTGTGGTGGTATTTAGTTGGTAATCTTGTATAGATGCTTAAAAATGATGTTAGAGGTTAGTTTGGTTGTGTTGGAGGTCAAACGTCGAGAGACGTCCTTGACGTCTGAAAACTAGTCTTTTGGTGCTAGTGTGTTCTAGTGTGTTGTCATTGATATTGATGTATCATTTTGAAGGTGAAATCATAAGGAGGTGGTTCCAATGTGTAGTTGGACATGTGTAAAGGGTAAACGTCCGGGTACGACTCCCCAAGGACCACCCTAAGGGTCCTTAAAGAGGACCCTAAGTTCAACCACCAAGGATGCCCTAAGTGAAATGATTCACCACAAAGTGGTGACTTACGGATGGGGTTCACGCCCCGTAGGTCCATCCACGGTTCGTGGATAGCCTCCGTAAGCCAACACTTAGTTTTTTTTGGAGATTAACTCCATTTGTACCCCCACAGTACCAAACCACGGATGCACAGCATGGGGCTATCAATCCATCCACGGTTCATGGATGGTGGTCTTGGTTTGGCACCTGTCTTGCTGTCATTTAAGTCGACCATGGTGGGGGTGAATTGGTAAATTCACCCCAAGTCTTTTAAAGTGTGGGGTCGGTTGTTTTAACTTATTTTAGGTATTTTAAAGGTATTAAAACATTTAAAAGGTATTTTTGAATTCATTCTTCAAATTAAAACTCCCAAAGACTTTCTCTCTCTAAAGTTCTCTCAAGTTCAAGGAAGAAGAAGCTGGAGAGCTAGGGTTTCAAATTGAGGGTTCCTTCCACCAAATTTTGTTGGGATTTCATCAATTGAGGTATGGTGGCTCTTCATCTAGGACTCATCTTCATCCTAGAGTCAATTTCAAAGGATTTTACAATGTTTTCAAAAAGTGACTAAAAGCTTGTTTTTAAATTATATCAATGGTTCTTGCATGAAAATAATTTGAAACGTTTGGATATGGATTAATTGATGTTTTTTTGTGGTTTTAGAATGAAATACTCCATGAACCGTTGTCTTCTACAAAACCCTAAAATTTGCTATGAAGTGGGTCTATTTCTATAAATTCAAAGTTGATGAAATTATGTGTAAAGTGAATTGTATTGATATCTCTTGTGTTTTTTAATGTTTATTAATGATTAATTGTTGATAATGGGTGAATTAAGGGTGGTAAGCCTTATGGGTGATGTATTGGTGATTGCTTGGATTTTGGTCATTTTTGCTATGGCTTTGGATTATGGTAAGAAAGCTTGAACTCTCTTTATTGAATTGATCATTGTTGGTAGATTGAATCCACCTTTGGTGGAAGTGTTATATCTTATTCTTGTATGGTATTATTGTGAATTGTGGCCATGAAGGCATTGGTGAAGTTGTTGTATGATGTTGGAATATTGTATTATTGTGAATTGAGGCCATGAAGGGCATTATATGAGTGTTACTATATTGTTAGATCGTTATACATATATGAGGCTATATGGAAAGTCCTATATGAAGCTATATGTAAAGTTTGTGTCAAGCTATAATGTGAAGATGTTCTAATGGTATTAATGTGATATTGTATAAAGTGTTATTATGCTAATATGAAAGCATGTTTCTCTTGAAATGGTGATATGTGGTGATGATGGACTATGATGAGTCTTTATAAGATGATGTTGTAGCTTATATGCTAGACTTGAGTATCTTGTCTTCTGTCATGAAAGCTTGATTATATATATGAATGTTTGGTTGGGCTATGACTTAGTAATGGAGCTCTTCCTATAAATGCTAAAAGAGGAATTCTAGGCCAAGACTTGAATTGGTAGACTTAGGCATAGGGCCTTTTTCATGAGTCTAGCTTTCCTAAGTAATTGTATAAACTTGAAGGATGGGCCTTAGGGTGATGTTACCTTCTTGAGTGAAATGATAGACTTAGAGATGGATGGAGCCGGAACGGCATGAGAATCCTTATCTAAGAATGTCAAATGAGTTATCCTTATGAACCTAGATTGGCTACGACTAAGAAATGTGGACTTTCTTGGGAAGAGGTACTATGAGTTGGTTGAACTAGAAAAAGAACCCTCTCTAGTACATATTTTATTGAATACTATATGGAAACCAAGGCTAAGAA
>JAJOOF010017962.1:0-15537 GCA_029582545.1 Solanum lignicaule | reverse complement strand
AGTATACACGCAAGTGTACGTGGTCGCGCAAGTAATATAGATTCTTGAAGAAACGAGTTATCGTTCCCAAGGGACTTATGATTAATTTATATTTAACACTTAATTCTACAAATAAAAGTAAAAGTAACCTTTTCAAGAGTTGATGATTGATTGTTAACTACTACTAATTATGAACTTAATGAAAGTAACTAATTGTGAACGACTTTAATATTATGTTTCAAGCAAGTTAAAAGCAATTCCAGGGCTGCAGCATATACTGAATATCATGTATCATATTATTGGCATAGAACTAATTTCAGTTGTCAAGTTACTGGTTTATAGGGTTAATTATATGAGTCGGGCTATACACCTCTCGTCGCCTACCCTAATTAGCTACCTAACTACATCGTTGAACGGGGATAAATAGACTAATTGGCGAGCATTTATATTTTATCTTATTTCGTAACCAAGCGAGTTGTTCGTCCGGGAGACACTCCTGAACACAAATAACCTCAACTTAACGGGTCGATCAAGCTCTCTATATTCTCTAGTCTATCTAACTCTCCTCTCCCGATATTAAGGTTAAACACTAGATTTATCTCTAGATGGCCAGTCAAGAAATACTAAAACAAGAATATAAAAGTAACTCATAATGACAACCAAGAATTAATTCATAAAGCCCTTAATAATCAACAATTCATTCGTAGCTACAGCCCCAGAACTAGGGCGTTTAGCCACTCATGCTATTAGAAAACCACAAAATACAATTGTTTATGCGATTTCCCGGAAAATAGAAGAGTTAGAAGATCAAACCCTATTAAAAACGTAGATACTTGCTCTTGCACACAAAATAAAAATTGAACGCCCACAATGGAGTCCTAAGGGTCTATTTATAATAGTTAGGAATAATAGAGTCGAATTCTACTTCTACTAGGAGTCCTTTTTAAATCAACTTTCGCCAAAACTCCGCAAAAGACCGGGGGATAGCGCCCAATTCGCTCCTGGAAGGCTGGCGCGCCGCGCTGCCAATGCGCCCAAATGTAGCCCTAGTAAAACCCTTCCTAGCGCGTCGCGCCTGGCCTGTGCCAGTGGTGCTTGGGCGCCGCGCCTGGTCTTTGCTCCTCGCGTCGCTTTTCATCTTTAACTCTTTTTTCTTCCTTGACTCAATCACTTCCTTTAGGAACCCTGCAAAATTGCTAATCATGTATGTTAGTATGCAATCATTGCAATCTTAAGCCAAAATATGCTAGTTAGATTAGTGAATGTCCTAAAACTTACGTTAAAGATGGTTAATTTGTAGTAATTGGGCATATAAATATGCCCAAGATCAGGATCACAATAATCTTCAAGTGGCATTAGAGGCATACGAGAAAGCTATAAGTTCTTACAATCTTGTCTCTGTATATTTATTTCCCTTTTATTTTAATATGAAATATATGTGTGCAGTATTAGCTCCCTGCAAGCCTGGTTTTTTTAGATACTTGGAAGTTTCTTCTGATTTTCTGCCCTATTTCAGATGAAAATTGATGCAATAAAGTCATGCCCAAAACTTGAATACGACTATAGCACGGTAAGTTATTGAAAAACAACAACTGATTTTCACTTATGAACTGTTGTATCATATATAGGATCTTTCAAAACACAAGGTTCTCAATTGTTGCTAATTATCACCTCGTATTTTTATGAAGTTGTTCTTAAAGAACAATAGTTGGAAAAACTAAATGATCTAAAGGTTGCAGAGAAGGCCTCTAAATAAGCTTGGCTCTCTCAGTGTTTGAGAATCATTAGGATCTATGTTGATATATAAAGATCCAACGGAATGAAAGTTGGTGGACTAAAGGAAAAAGTCATGATTAGAAATAGAAGCATTCTCTCATAAAATATGACATATATAGGTGAAGCACATATCATGATATCTTAAATATAGACTTCACTTTCCCCATTTCTAAAATTCAATGCCATGTTGGGCAAATTTGATAATTGTTTTCTCAGGTGACTAGATATCTGGAGAATTACAAAGGGACCCTAATTGGATTTTCAGATGCTGCATTAAAGAATCCTGCTAGTGATGCTTTACATCAAGTGAAAGTGACGCTCCAGCTTCTTGACAAATTAAAAGGATTACTCCAGGTAAGATTATTTGATTGTGGTTATTTTATATAAAGCATCCACAAGTCATATTATAATCCATTGCATTAAGAACGGCTTGGTTGACGACATTAGAATCATAAGGGAAGTGAATATGATCAAAGGTGCATTGTTTCCAGCAAATATACAAAGTGCAGGCCAGTGATAACTACTTACAAGAGGTATTCAAAGAGTCACATTCCCTGGAATTGCACATCTGACCTGTCCAACTCCCAACATGGCACAGTGGAGTGCTTTGATGTATTCACACATACCTGCCACTAGTATGGAACTCTAATTAATCGCTAATTTCATCATCAGAGTTACCAAGGAAAGCTTTCTGTTTCCTGCTATACTATAATGTATGATGAGGTAGTCCTTTAAGATGGCTTCGGAGATAACCATTCATTATCTACAAAGTTCTGCTCTGACAACCTTTAGGTAACACGGATATAACATGAAATTTGGTTTTATGGTATGACAGAACAAAAACCAAAAGATAGTCATGCTTTTCTATGATTTCTAAAATTGTCTTAATGTGTAGGTTTGAGGTGCAGTTGATTGAGTGATTCTCGGAATATTGCCAAACAAGTAGAGGCTAGGAAACTGCAATAGGCAGCTAAGATTATGTGGAATTAAGAGTTGTTTGGATAGAAATATTCAAGTTGGGTGTCTAAGTAATACTGTACTATGGCAACCCCAGAAAGCTTTGTAAAGTTTCTCCTACTTGGCGAATTTTTTTCTGAATCCTTTTCACTTACTACAGCAAGAACAACAACATGCTCAGTGGAATCCCACTAAGTGGGATTTGGGGAGGGTAGAGTGTACAGACCTTACCACTACAAATAGTTGCAAAAGGTACTCATGCACAATAAAGAAAAGGAGATGAGGTACTGACCATATCTTGTGTCCTTCAAATAGTCCAATTTATTTGTTCAATGAGTTAACTAAGCAGGAGCATAGTCCTGTATTGACTGAATGGTGCATGGGGTAACATTTTAATTGTTTCTTCTTCTTTCATTTCTTGAATTTTTTCAAGGAACAAGGAAAGTTATGATATAGTCTATAAAAAATAATTCCTTAAGATTCTCTGTTGTTAAATACTTTCTTCTTTCGAAGCTTTTAAGACATTGTGAATAAGATTGTGAAGTGCATTTGAATTATGTGATCCTGCTTTTCAGGGTAAGCATAAAGACGAGTAAGGGGAAAAATAAGGGAAAGAGTAAGGGAAAGAGAAAGGAAAAGAGTACGCAAACAAGCTTGTCTTCCCTGATCCAATCACTTGCTAATAATGATTGTAAGGCTTTACATTCTTTTTAGATACTAGTTCTGTGAACGTGCGTTGCACGTTTGTCTTTTACTACGATCTAAAATTTATGTAAATCTAATCTCATGTCGATATAAATATTTATCACATTATATTTTTTACAATAAAGCTTGTATTGATTAATATGTTTCTATATAAAGCTTACTTTTGCATCCAAAAATAAATGAATAGAAGGATTTCAAATATAATCTTCTAGACTAAAATATCCAAATATGTGTTTCTCTATACAAATACAAGGGTGACAACTAATTCTTTTCATATAACTTTTAGTTATTTGTTTGGAAAATAAGATATGTTGAATTATGTAAAACTTATTAAGATAATATGGTATCTGATGATATGTGACATATCAAGGAACTCTTGCCCTAAATTTAAGAAGTGCACGTAAACATCACTAACGTGGATGCCTTTTTTGTACACTTTGAGTTGGTACTTAGTTGAATGCAATAAAATATTATGTAATAAACATAATACTTAGATATGACCATCATTATTATCTACAATAATTTTCTTCCAAAGATTGTAGCTAGCTAGATATGATATGAAACAGAAAGAAATAAGCTCTTACAAAATAAGGGGAATAAATTTAATGAAAGAAAGATAAATGTAGCACCTTTTCGATGATCAACTTACGTAACATATAATTAAGTGAAATGACAAAGAAAAGAAGAAGAGAGTTTCCATCTCACTTACCCAAAGTATGTAAATCAGTGAAAATGAGCTAAATTTCTTCAATAATTGCCTAAAAATTAAATATTAAAAGAGAAGTTTTCAAAGCATGAGAATGTATTAGTTACTTACTATGCTTGTTAGAAGGCCAACTTTGTGAAAAGATGAACTTCAACCTCCGCAAAGATTTTCAACATCCATTCTCATCATATTGCAAGCTTTGTATGAAGTTTTAGAATGTACGTACACGTACATTTTTCTCCTGTAAAAAACAAAAAGAATATACTGAAAGTGATTAGTGATCAACTAATGTATTTAGAGTGAAATGAAAAATTTGTTTAACAATCATGCATTTTTGCTATATAACCATCGGGCGACCTCTTTGCTACACAAATATAATATTGACTCTCATAGTAAATGATCCTAACTCTTCATTCTCCTTATTCATCATTATTATTGTTGGAGCAATAAGTGAACATTTCTCTCATAATTAATACCGTACAACTCTTCATTCACCGTCTTTAATATAATTATTATAGCAATAAGTGAACATTTATAGGTAATGGGAGAGTAATTTAGATTAGGAAGAAAATCAAAAGCCAAAAACGGATAAAACAAACAAGCAGGTATATACCGATTAACATTAGTATAATAGTATAATAATATGATATAATTATTATTTAATATTTAATTTATTAATAGCTTATAACATTTTAATTTAATGTAGGGATTAAACGGTAATCTACTTTTGCCTAACATATATTCTTCTAATTTATAGTAGGGGTAAAACCGTAATTCAACTTTTAAATTTTTTTTTTGTTCCCACTTATAATAATACTAGTCAGGAACACGTGTGCTGCACGTTTGTAAAGCAATGTTGTCATGAGTGGGGGCATTATTATTGATGTAGTAAAAGTGTACATAGTGTTAATTAGTCTTCTGATGATTGCATGAGCTATTATTGATCTCGTATAGTGAAAAAGATTTAACGTATGCATTTAATAATAAGTAGGAACGTCAACATGAAGTTAATATGAAGTGTCAAAACAAAAGTATGAAAGTACTGTAAATTATTAATAATAATAATATTAAAACATTAGAATGGAATACGATATCAAGAAAGCTCATAATAGTTCTTAAAGAACTACTCTGAATATGACATTAACACATTGAAGAGTATGGGTCGATGAAGAATCCATTATGCTTGCATAGGTGTGTCTGGGTCTTCTAAACCTGAGATTTGAAGCAATGTAATGTTGTTAGTATCTACGATCTATAAAGAGTTAATTATATGTGTTAGAATGACCATATATGTAAACATGTATTACTTACCATTCTTGGAGATTGTTCGCTCTTTCAAATTGTGGATTTATTAGCAAACTACTAACAAGAGTCGTGGAATGGACCAAATCCCCTATTTTGGCAGGAGTAATTAATTGAGTGATACTTTTATGTAGTTTGAAACTTGACTCAAATATATCAACTGAGGAGATTTATACCTTGGTAAATGGATGATTTTACATCACAAAAGGCAAGCACTGGTTTGTCACTTTCAAGGCTCTGTAACATTTGACCTTCGATTTCAGCGAAATCTCCCCATAAAGTCATGACTTTTCGATCATACCTATATATGTAACAAAGAATATTTTTATGATAAATGTTTATTAACGTGAAATATTTATATATAGGATGCATAGAAAGTATATGTTACCTTTCGTTTGTAACGATTACTTCGCGTCTAATGCTTCGTCCTTCTCCAGTTAGTGCTTTTACTGTGAGTAAAATACACACCACATCTAAACAAAACAATGTGTTACAAAATACAGATTTTCTTTATGTATGGAACAGACAATAAACATTTAGTGAAATTTACCAAACAAACTCCCATTAGTGATTTTTTCAGCTTCATCAAATGAAATAAATTCATTCGAAAATTGTTCAGTCTTAAATTGGATTTTGTCCTCAAAGACCTCTGTGTTGTTCATAAATGCTAGTTCGAGGTCCTTCTGCACATATAAGAAGTTTGGTTTAGCTCCATTTAATTTTCCATTTATAATGTAGTAACTTTGATTAAGTTGAAAAGACTTGTTCCATGCATGAACATCTTTGTTGAAAAGATTAATTTGTATTTTTGTACCCTGTGGTAAGGACCATAATCATTAGAATCACAAAAGAAGTCAACATATTAAGTAATGAATATAATTAAATATTAAAATAGGGTTACCTCTTCGTCGACTAATATCAGTTGCCAACGAACACCCTCACCATTTGCATTTTTATACTCTTTTGTTAAACTCCGTCGAATGACTAAGACTTTAATCACCCATTCTGTTGCATATTTCTTCAACTTGATAATTGGTAGGCACTGGTTCTCGAGCTCTTCCAGACTTGCCATTGTATTGTTGTAGTAGCTAGGATGTACTAATACAATATATATTTGTGACGTAAATGCTATTTATTTTTATATAATTAGTGTTCTTTTGGTCTAACAATAAAGATGCTCAAGAATACAATATTCACCAAGCATAAACTAATTCTTCTTTTTTAATTTTAAAAGTGAGAAACTTCAACTAATAATAGTATAAATATCACATTAATTGAAGAAAGTTAATCCAAGGTGGAGAAATGTTACCAATTTTGGTGTTGCCGAAAGCAAGAAACCTGTTAAAAGTAGTAGAACATGAAGAGATCGTAAACGTAATTTCAAAGAGAAGTAAATCAATAAAAATGTAACAAATTATTATAATGGAAGTATTGCAAATGTATCGCCTTCAAAACGGAAAAGGCCTTGGCGGACAATCTGTTGACATGTTATGGCAATAGCTTTATTTTGTAACAGCTTAACTGGACGCAAATGTTATATTTTCTACTACATCATATATCAATAGCAGTATAGCTAATAGTAGTTTATTTAATTAGACATTTGGAGATTATGTATTTCTTAATGTAAGGTATAGATTTGTTGTGTTAAAATAATATCTTTTTGGAATTCTGTATGTTTCTATTTTCTGGATAGATTTATGGGTTAGATAAGAATGTTTGAAGGCTAAATTCCCTATATAGTTTAATTGTTATGTTAATAAAGGTGTCTTTGTTGCTGATTTTCACTCAAACTCAGGCTGGCAAATAAATTTCCGAGGAAGCTAAATGATTGGTAGGTATAGGATTTTTTCCAATTGCTTCAGCAGCTGGAATCAGTGTAAAACTTTCCTAATGTAAGGTATAGAATTGTTGTGCTAAAATAATCTGATCATTTTCTTCTTGAATTAGGATTTTTTCTAGACTTGAAGAGAACATGCCATGTATATAATGACTTGCTCTTTCTGACTCTGTTAGGAATTTTAGTGTCCCTTGACTTTATCCCACCTCATTGATCACTACGCTACACCTTTGGACGAGCCTCTAAGAAACAATTGACAAGTACAATCAATACTTTAATTGAGTGCTCTTTCTGACTCTGTTAGGAATTTTGGTGTCCCTTGACTTTAGCTCACTTCATTGGTCACTACGCTACACCTTTGGACGAGCCTCTAAGAAACAATTGACAAGTGCAACCAATAGTTTAATTGAGTATTCATGCAGCTGTTTCTGTTTCTGTTTCTCAAGTATATGACACTTAAAAATTGTTACCTGCAATAGTGTACGCTATCACTAAACTTCAAAGTAATGCAGGCTAGAAGGATAAGTTCTTATGTTTTTATTGTTTGTGACCACCAGAAGCAGCACTGTTACTGTCAGGTTTTGGAACTGTTGGTAAATGTATGGGCGTATGACAGTGCCCGGCAGATGGTTTACATTAATCTTTACTCAGGTGTGGGGGAGGAGCAGCACTCAGTTGAGCATCAAAAAGGATATATGTAGGCAAAGTACTTCAACATGACATTGTTAAAGAGTATGGATGAAGACTTGGCAGAAGCTGCTGATGTCAATTACCATCCATATGAAACATGGCTGTGGCCATTAACGGGAGAGATATATTGGCCAGGGATATATGAAAGGGAGAGAGAGGAGAGATACATGCAAAAAATGGACAAGAAGAGAAAGACAAGAGCCAAGTTTAATAGTAAAATACTATGGTAGCAATAAGAAAACAACCCGTCAATCTACTTTCATACAAGACCATCTAAAATCTATCAAGTAAAAGTGATCGCAATGTGCGAGAAAACTAAGGGTGTAAATATATTTTCGATTAGAATCAAAACAGAGCAAAAGCAAAGCGGTCCTATAAGACCGTCTAAAAGCTATCAAGTAAAACGGATCGCAATGTGCGAGGAAACTAAGGGTGTAAATATATTTTCGATTAGCAGCAAAACAAAGCAGAAGCAAAGCGTCAAGGTCAGGAAAGTAGATTAACCTTAATTAAGAAAGCGCCCTCGCCTATTGTCCCCTACAGTGTTTAAAAACCACAAAACAACATTTAACAGAAGTTAATGATTAAAAGTAAAAAAAAAACAGTCGAGAAGATAAAAGGAACTGAAGACTGCATAAACTCCAATATATGTTTTCCATCACGGGTTGGTCATATCATCCTGGATAAAACTTTCTACGATAGGACGTGTCACGGCCGGGATTGAATACAGTCGACCATTCAGGGCAAAGTAGAACGGGACAACTGGAATCATATTTGAGGTAGCTTTTAACAACCACCTGGTTTTGCATTGCAAATTAACTTCACAGATCGGTCACTATTTCTAAGTCCTGCAGAAACAAACTGGTCTATGCCAGAACATATTGCTGATTTATTGAGTTGTTGGATTAGGAGGGGTGGGAGCAAGAGGCAGAAGAAATAGTGGAAAGCAATCCCAACATGCATATGGTGGACACTGTGGAGAGAGAGGAATTAGAGATGTTCTGCGGATAGGTTTAGTTCCATTCATAAAGTTAAATAGAATTGTATTATATCCCTTTTATTTTGGTGTAAAGAGGAATGTATAGATGAAGTTGAACAGATAGTAGATCTTTTAGGTTCCTTGTAATATTTTCTCCTAGTTTGTAATTCTCTCTTAAGGTTGCTAGCATGTCCTTAATGCTAGGAATACGACGTTACCAATTTTTTTTCAAAATATATGAATTGTTGTAGAGAAGGAAGACAAAAGGAGGAAGAATGAAGAGGAAAGTAGGTTCTATAAATCTACCAAGAGCTTCTTAGAGATGACTCCTCAGTCTCACGGAAAGGTTGCTTAAGCTTAATAACGTTCAGGATGCAACAAAGTAAACTCAGTTTGGTTTCATATTATCTGCTATCTTATTTGTTAGTGCACATTACATGGACCAATATCATCTATCAAATGTCAATTCAGAGCCCATAAATATGTTGTTTTTACATTGGATGTGAATCCATTTATGAGTGTCCTTGATAAATATATCAACTTCCTTTTCATCCTAGTTCAGTTATTATTAAAGGTTTTTTATGTCTATCCAGAATCGAATGTTATCATTTTGCTTCTCAACCAAGAGAGTTAGTTAAATGTAAAACTTTTCTAATGATCTGTTGATATTGTGGGGCATGCAAAACTAAAAGCTATCAAGTAAAAGTGATCATATTGTGCGAGTTCATATAAGACCATCTAAAAGCTATCAAGTAAAACTGATCGCAATGTGCGAGGAAACTAAGGGTGTACATATATTTTCAATTAGCAGCAAAACATAGCAAAAGCAAAGCGTCAAGGTCAGGAAAGTAGATTAACCTTAAGAAAGCGTATTAGAGATAGTAGATTAGTAGTTATTTCTATTTCATAAAATGATATTGTTTTGTTTGTTCTTATCCATTATACTATACAACTGTCATTGTATTTGCATTTTCCTCTCATGTTAAGACACGTGGCTACTCTAAGTGTTGTATATAGCACCCACTGTAATACTCATAAATAAACAAGAAAGGATATTCTTCTGCTGCCATATTTGTTTTTGTGTCCACTTTAATTAGACTAAAATGGTATCAGAGCCTTTTGTCTAGCAGACAAACTTTTAACCCATCAGTCTCTTAGGGTTTTCCTATTACTCTGTTGCAAGCTTTTATCATTACTCTACTGTAAGTTTTTTTTCATTACTCTGTTGCAACCTTTTTCTTTACTCTGCTGCAAGTTTCCCATTTTACCTTTGATTCTTCTTTTACTCCTTCACTTTTGATCTTTTTCTTGATATTTCAACATGCCTTCTTCCTCTAGTACTGATTTTGCTACTAACACAACACCTCTTGGGTCTTCTTCAACTCTTCTTACATCTCCATTGTTCTCCACTAAGAAGGTGCGTCTTCAACTCAATGAAGACAACTACCTATTATGGAAACAACAAATTTCACTCACAATCAGGAGTCACAATCTCCACTACATTTTGAATGACTCTTTCATTGTTCCTTCAACCACCATTGTTGAGAATGGCAAAGACTTCCCAAATCCTGAGTTCATTACCTATGAGCAACAAGACAATGCCCTTGCATCTTGGCTACTTGCTTCAGTCAGTCCAAGCCTCCTTCCTTCCCTTGTTGGTTTGCCAACCTCTTCTACCATTTGGAAAACACTCACCCAGATCTTTGACACACAAACCACAACTAGAATTATGCATCTTCATAGTATGCTTAAGGGCCAACGTAAAGGCAACAAAAGTATGCGTGGATATCTCTATGGCATCAAATCCCTTTGTGACTCATTGGCTAGTTGTGGTGAACGAGTTTCTAATTCGATTCACCTTGCTACCATTCTTACTGGACTGACCCCTGAGTATGAGCCAGTGATTATTGTAATCACTGCTAGTCAACATCCTTTCACTGTTCAACAGGTGACTAGTGTGTTGTTTGACGCGGAGGCCCGACAACAAGATAGCCTTATCCACCTCTCTGTTTCTGCTAACCTTGTTAGCAACCAAGCAGCTCCCATCTCTACAAAACCTTTACTTCATGGTCTACCCCCTTATCAGCCTCCAAGTTACCAAAGTTCTTCACAACCTACCATACGTTTTCCCTTCCAAGGAAGAGGTCGTGGGAGAGGTAATATGCATCAATGTCAGTTATGTGGGAGATTAGGACATCTTGTTAATTGATGCTTCTATAGGTTTGACCCTGGCTTTACCAGTCCTATTCTTGGCCAACCTCTTCCAGCACCACTAGTTCAACAACCTTCACATGTTTATCCTTCTCATCACTACCAACCAAGCCTTTCTCCATTCAATCCCCCTTCCAGCTCCCCTACACAAACATATTCACCATCTAGATTTAAATACTCTCAGATTTCCACCCCACCTCCATTTACTCCCAATAATCTGGCTAGCTCTCATAATTACAGTAATGGTACGTACTTGCTTCTCAAGCTCACAGCTCACTCCACCAGCACACATAGCCACTCCAGAAATTGTCAATGACAGTGCCTAGTACGCAGACTCGGGAGCCACTCACCATATTACTAATGATCCAGCCAATGTGACAATGCCTCACAGTACACAGGCTCAGGTACTATTACTTACACTATTACAGTAAGTAATGGAAACTCTCTTCCTTTTACTCATATAGGGCAATCATCTCTTCTTACAAGTTCTAAACCTCTTATCTTGTCAAATATATTATTTGCTCCACAAGTTCCAAAGAACTTATTGTTTGTTTCAAAATTCACTAAGGACAACAATGTAATGTTCGAATTTTTTCCCTCTCATTGTTCTGTGAAGGATCTGGTCACCAAGGAGATGTTACTTCAAGCACATGAGTTTGGTGGTCTCTATCCTTTGAATCTCTCCTCATTTTAGAAGTTTTCCTCAAACTCAGTAGCTCAAGTCAATCCAACTTCTAGTTTTGCTTCACATTCAGCTTCTGCCTGCAATAGTTTTTTTCCTTCCCGTCATTTAGATTCATCCTAAGACTCTTATGATGTGTGGCATAGAAGATTAGGACACCCCTCCCCTGATGTAGTTCATCATTCTTTGAAAGATTGTAATGCTTCCTTTTCAAAGGCTAGCATGTTTGAATCATGTATTGCTTGTCACATGGGGAAAATGCACAAGTTACCTTTCAAGAATTCGCATATTGTTTATACTGAGCCACTTGAACTTATTGAGGTTGATCTTTGGGGTCCTGCCCCTATACACTCTTCTGGTTTTTCTTATTACATCTCATTTGTTTATGCATACACACGATTCACCTGGATTACATTCCTTACTTACAAATCTGATTCACCTCAAGCTTTTCTTAATTTTCAAGCAATGGCAAAAAGACGTTTTAATAGGAAAATTAAAGAAGTTCAAACTGATAATGGCACAAAGTTCAACTTGCTTAAATCTCATTTCCTTAGAAATGGCATCATCCACAGGCTCACTTGTCCATACACTTCTCCCCAAAATGGCATTGTAGAATGCAAACATAGACATATCGTTGAAACCGGTCTTACTTTGTTAGCTCAAGCTTCTTTACCTCTAAAATTTTGGAGTGATGTGTTCTACTCTGCAATTTTCTTAATTAACAGGTTACCTTCGAAGGTCATTCAATTCTTGAGTCCTCATGAGAAGCTATTTGGCAGTAAACCTGATTACCATTTTCTCAA
The DNA here is from genome assembly GCA_029582545.1 of Solanum lignicaule. Lineage (NCBI taxonomy): Eukaryota > Viridiplantae > Streptophyta > Magnoliopsida > Solanales > Solanaceae > Solanum > Solanum lignicaule. The sequence goes on along the minus strand of JAJOOF010017962.1, from coordinate 2,910 downwards.
AGTATTTGGTTGTCAATGTTTTCCTCTATTGAGGCCATTCAATAAGCATAAAGTTGAGTTTCGGTCCCAACCATGAACCTTCTTAGGTTACTATGCAAATCATAGAGGGTATAAGTGCCTCACCCCTGATGGAAGAATTATTATCTCAAGGCATGTCTCATTTGATGAGAACACTTTCCCTTTTGTAGTTTAGGGTCCTCAAAATGGTTTACCAGCATCAACTAAACCTCTCTCAAGAGTCATACCCCTTGTTGTTAACTTGAATAACAACTCCACTTTACCACCTCGGGAACCCACGTCGACTGCTAGTGAATGCGTGGGTATTCCACTTTCCCCTGCTTCTCAAAATTTGTTCGGATCTTCACCTGCAAACCAGCTCCCTGCACCTTCTTCCCCTCTTGTTGGCCAACTTGAACCATCAGTAAGCAGCTTGCCTGCTGATTCAAGACCTGCAATTGAAACACCAGTCAACACACACCCTATGCTAACAAGATCCAAAGTTGGAATTTACAAACCCAAGGCTTACAACATTGACCTCACTTCAGTTGAGCTTGTCTCCATCCATGAAGCAATGCTAAATGATAAGTGGACAGAAGTAATTTATGTTGAGCTTTAAGCTTTGATCAACAATGGAACTTGGAGTCTGGTTCCTCTCCCTTCATCTCGAAAAGCCGTAGGCTGCAAATGGTTGTTTAGACTCAAGAAAAATCCTTATGGGACTGTTTCTAGGTACAAAGCGTGACTGGTTGCAAAAGGGTACTCTCAAACCTTTGGATATGACTGTCTTGATACATTTAGTCCAGTTGCATCAAGGATTACAATTCGAATAATTATTTCAACTTCAATCACAAACAACTGGCAGATTCGGCAAGTTGATATAAATAATGTTTTTCTCAACGAAGGCCTTAAGGAAGAGGTGTTTATGAAACAACCTCCTGGATTTGAGCAAACGGATTCTGAAGGACGACCATTGGTATGTAAACTTCACAAAGCACTTTATGGTCTTAAGCAAGCCCCTCGTGCTTGGTTTGAAAACCTCCGTGATTTTCTTATTGATAAATTAGGCTTCAAAGAATCTGTGGCTGACCCAGCTTTGTTCTACTTGAACTCTCATTCCAATGTCACATATCTAGTGGTCTATGTTGATGATATCATAATGACAGGCAACAATGACTGCTCTGTTGAAGAACTCATTAATCATCTTCATTTGAAGTTCTCACTTAAGGATTTAGGATTACTTTCTTTTTTTCTAGGAATCGAAATCCACATAATTGGCAACCAACTTCTTCTAAATCAAAAGAAATATATCACTGAGATCCTACTCAAGGCAAACATGTTTGGATTACACTCCACTTCTACACTAATGGTTGGACATCCACCACTGTCTCTTACTGATGGGGTTGCTCATGAGCACACGAAAGAATATCGAAGCATAGTTGGAGCTCTTCAGTATGTCGGCTTCACCCGACAGATATTGCATTTAGTGTCAACAAGGTCAGTCAATTCTTACAAAATCCTCTTGACAAACACTAGAAAGCTGTTAAACGAATCTTACGCTACCTCAGAGGTACGTTGGACTACGGTCTACTCTATTCTCCAGCAGGACATCAAATGTTAATAGGATTTTCATATGCAGATTAGGGTAGCTCAATAGATGATCGCCGATCGACTACAGGCTACTGTGTGTTTTTAGGAGGAAATCTAGTAGCGTGGAGCTCTAAGAAACAACATGTAGTATCAAGATCCACGACAGAGGCTGAATATCGCAGTTTGGCAGATGTCATTCAAGAAGTTCTCTGGATCAAAGGCTTAATCTCAGAACTTGGTGCCCAATCTCAGTTCAAACCAATAATTTGGTGTGATAACACGAGCACAATCGCATTAGCATCAAATCCAGTCCTCAGATCGAAAACTAAGCACTTGGAGCTAGATCTTCATTTTACCAGAGAAAAGGTTGTTGCTGGTCAAGTCAATGTGAATTTTGTGCCTGCTTCCCAACATATTGCTGATGGATTCACTAAGCCCCTAATAGGAGATAAGTTCATCTTGTTCCGAAATTGATTAGGAGTGCTTCGGCAGAAACTATCTCCTTGTATTCACAACATCGAAGATGAAACAAAACATAAATCTTCAACATTAGACGAGCAGGGAGAATATTAGAGATAGTAGATTAGTAGTTGTTTCTATTTCATAAAATGATATAGTTTTGTTTGTTCTTATCCATTATACTATACAATTGTCATTGTATTTGCATTCTCTTCTCATGTTAAGACACGTGGCTACTCTAAGTGCTATATATAGCACCCACTGTAATACTCATAAATAAACAAGAAAGGATATTCTTCTGCTGCCATATTTGTTTTTGTGTCCACTTTAATTAGACTAAAAAAGCGCCCTCGCCTATTGTCCCCTACAACAAAGTAAAACACCTGCAGTGTTTACAAACCACAAAACAACATTTAACAGAAATGAATGATTACAAGTAAAAAAAATAAAAAATAGTCGAGTGTAATGACCCTCATAGTCATTTCTGTGTCTTGCCTTCTGTGTGTCGTTTAGAGCGTTCCTATAGCGACCCCAAGTCATTTATGACTTGCTGGGATTGACAGTTCGGTCACCTGGTTGTTCGTTTGGTCTTGGTGCGAGTTTTTGTGTTTTGGAGCTTATGAACCTTGAATAATCATTTTCGATCAAAGGTTCAAGAAGATGACATCGGAATCCAATTCTGACGATTCCATCAGCTTCGAAAGGGTTATTTTAGGCTAGTAGCATGGTCGACATGACTCCCGAGGTTTTCAGTGTGAGTCGGTGCGATTAGGCGTTTTAACTTTAAGTTTAAGCTTAAGTTTGACTTTGGTCAACATTCTGAGTAAACGCGCTCGAATGAGAATTCTGTCAGCGCGGTTAGCT
>JAJOOF010017961.1:0-22485 GCA_029582545.1 Solanum lignicaule | reverse complement strand
TTCAATACAAATAAATAAGTATATAAAAAATAAAAAATCCCCCGTCCCGTCCCCCCAAAACCCGTCCCATCCCGTATATATAGTGGGACGGGATGGGACTTATTTTTGTCCCTCCAATCCCAGTCCCTCCAATCCCGGCCCCGACAAAATCCCCCCAGTCCTGTCCCCCAGTCCCCGCCCCCGTCCCCTTGCCAACCCTAGGTTTTGAGGATTAAACCAACTTAAAATAACCTAAAATAGGTAGAATAACCGTTTATAATAATTCCTCAAAGTACCCAAACTACCCCTCACTTAGTTGGACCTTTTAAACAAGTCAAACTTGAGTTTTATTTTCGCAGATTTCATCGGGAAACAAGTTCGCGACGCGGAGGTGTTCCCACAAGTTTTCTGGAAATTAAATTCGAGACAGTAGAGTCCGCGACATGTCCGCAACGCGGACCAAACATTTGACCCTTCGTGGAGCTAGTCCACGACGCGGACATGCTCCCTCCAAGCACAACTTCAAGCTGCCTTGGCAGCTTGCTTGGCCAAGGTTGTGGTCCTCCTCGGCGACAATTAGGGTGGCCCCCGGGGTGTCATATCCAAACTTTTTTACCCTAAAAACATTTATTAAGACACTAGGGTCACCTCCACTTATTTTAGACTCCAAACAACACATAAAAACATGAACAACATACTAGAACACACCAACACGTAAAAGACTAGTTTCCGAACGTCTTGGTCGTCCCTTGACGTTTGACTTAGAAACTCTTTAAAACTGACTTAAAAGGCTATTCTTAATTATTTTAACAAGTTATTAATGCATAAAACTCATGTGAGGCTCTAGTTTATCCTACTTCATTCTGAGGGTTGTTACACCTTTCTCCTCTTTTTTCTTTTCTCTTTTCTTCAAGCCCTAGCGTGAACTCTAACTTTTCTAAACTGACCAAAATCTGGTTCTACCCCAATTAATCTCCTAAAAACAATTAGAATAATTAGGTAAGGAAAAGACTAAATTACCCTTCCAAAATCTGGATTAGAATTCCTTAATCCAACAGCCAAACTTCCAAAGGGGATAACTTATTCATACAAACTCGGAATCGCACAAACTCGGCAGCGTTGGAAAGATCATTCCAAGAGCTTTCCAACTATATCTGGAAGTACACATAACTCATAATGAGCTAGGAGTTATGTCCGTTTGAAGTTGACCAAAACTCAACTTTTCCTAACTTAAACAAATTTCCAGATTTTCATTCTTTCCAAAAAATAACTATTTCGAATTATTAGCTTCTGCCTAGTTATTTCAAATTGTGAGATGTTACAATATCTCCCCCTTGGGAACATTCGTCCTCGAATGAGATTATTCTTACTAGGCTCAGGGTGTAACATTAAGTTCAAACACCCAACAAGCAAATGCAAACAAACAACATACTCACTCATAATTTACAGAGTACTAAGAAGTGAATTAGTACCTTGGTCTGCATTTTTTCCAGACTCAAAGAGATGTGGATATATTTTCTTCCCAAGTAGCTTCCTCAACAAATTGGTTCCTCCGAAGGACTTTGGCTGATGCTACTTCCTTAGTCCTCAACTTGCGAACTTAAAGATATATAATTTGAACCAGAATCTCTTCATAAAATAGGCTATCCTTGATCCCAATATCTTCAGTTGGTATGATCAATGAAGGATCGCCCATGCACTTCTTTAACATGGAGACGTGAAATACCAGATGAACCACTGCTAACTCTTGTGGTAGCTCCAACTCATACGCTACTTTGCCAATCCTCTTGGCTATTCTATAAGGTCCAATGAACTGGGGACTAAGTTTCCCGTTCTTACCAAACCTCATAACAACCTTCATCGGTGAAACTTTTAGATATACCCAATCGTCTACCTCAAACTCTAACTCCCTTCTCCTAACATCCGTGTAGGATTTCTAAGGATTATGTGCCGTTTTCAACCTCTCTTGAATCACTTTCACCTTCTCCATGGCTTGGTGAACTAAATCTAGTCCTATCAACCCAACTTCACCAACTTCAAGCCATCAAATAGGAGATCTGCATCTTCTCCCATAAAGAGCTTCATAAGGAGCTATTTGGATGCTAGAGTGGTAACTATTGTTGCAAGCAAACTCAATGAGAGGTTGGTGATTATCCCAATTCCCTTTGAAATCGATCACGCAGGCCCTCAACATATCCTCTAAAGTCTAAATAGTACGGTCTGCTTGCCCATCTGTTTGAAGATGAAATGCGGTACTTAAGTTCACATTTGAACCCAAACCTTATTGGAATGACTTCCAAAACTGTGCACCCCTATTAGATTTAATCGAAATAGGGACTCCATGAAGTCTTACCACCTCCTGAATATATAACCTGACATAATTCTCTGCTGAATGGGTAGTTTTTACCGGCAAAAAGTGGGCTGATTTTGTCATTCTGTCGACAACTACCCAAATAAAATCATGCTGTCTGCGAGACCTTAGTAAACCTGTGATGAAATTTATATTGATCATCTTCCACTTCCATTCCGGAAGTTCTATATTCTGAGCCAAACCACCAGGCCATTGGAGCTCAACTTTCATTTGCTGGCAATTTGGACAGTTAGCAACAAATTTTTTCATGCCTTTCTTCATGCTTTTCCAGCAATAAACTTCTCTCAACTCACGATAAATCTTTGTGGAACCCAGATGAATGGAATATTTGGAGCTATGAGCTTCCTTCATAATCCTCTATTGGAGTCCATCCACCATAGGTACACACATTCTACCTTGATATCTCAATACACCATCTCCCCCTTGTTCAAAAGCTAATACTTTTTGCTTTTGAACATTTTCCTTCAACTCAAGAAAAATAGGATCTTGGTCTTGGTTTTCATTAACTTCTGACACTAGTGATGATTCATCCCTATTCGTCACCACTATTCCTCCTTCTGTGGAATCCATAAGTCAGACTCCTAAGCGTGCAAGCCTATGCACATCTTTTGCTAACTCTCTCTATTCTTCCTCAACATGGGCAGTACTACCCATAGACAACCTGCTCAAGACATCGGCAACAACATTAGCCTTACCTGGGTGATAAAGAATTCTCATGTCATAATCCTTGAGTAACTCTAACCACCTCATTTGTCTGGGATTAAGCTCTTTCTGAGTGAACATATATTGAAGGCTCTAATGATCAGTGAATATATCAACATGAACACCATACAAATAATGACACCATATCTTCAAAGCGAATACTACAACAGCCAACTCTAAGTCATGGGTTGGGTAGTTTTTCTCATGAACTTTCAACTGTCTGGCGGCATAAGATATAACCTTGTCATTCTACATTAATACACAATCCGAACCAACTCTAGATGCATCACAATACAGCACAAAACCGTGAGTACCTTCTGGTAAGGTCAAAATTGGGGCAGTAGTCAACCTCTTCATCAATTCCTGAAAGTTTTTCTCATAAGCTTCAGACCTTTGAAATTTCACTGTTTTCTGAGTCAACTTGGTCAAAGGGGATGAAATAGACGAGAACCCCTCTACAAACCTTTTATAATAGGCAGCCAAACCCAAGAAACTCCTAATATCAGTTGGAGATGTGGGTCTAGGCTAATTATGCACTGCCTCAATTTTTTGAGTATCAACTGTAAATCCCTTTCCAGACACAATATGGCCTAAGAATGCCACAGACTCAAGCCAAAATTCACACTTGGGGAATTTAGCATACAACTTCTTATCTTTCAATGTTTAAAGAACTATTATGAGATGGCTAGCATGATCTTCTTCATTCCTTGAATAAATTAGTATGTCATCAATGAAGATGATAACAAATATATATAAATAAGGTTTGAAAAATCTATTTATAAAGTCCATGAATGCTGCAAGTGCAATAGTTAAACCGAACGACATGACTAGAAACTCATAATGACCATAATGGGTCCTGGATGCTGTCTTTGGAATATCACATTCCTTTACTCTTAACAGATGATAGCCAAATTTGAGGTCTATTTTCGAGAAATGGGAAGCACCATGAGGCTAATCAAAAAGATCATTTATCTTTGTAAGGGAACATTTATTCTTGATGGTAACCTTGTTCAATTGGCGGTAGTCTATACACATCCTAAGGGAACCGTCTTTCTTTCCCACAAACAAGACCGGAGCGCCCCAAGGTGAGACACTTGGTCGAATAAACCCTTTCTCTAGAAGGTCTTTGAACTGCTCTTCAAGCTTTTTCAACTCTGCTGGTGCCATTCTATATGGCGGAATAGATATAGGACGAGTATCTGGAAAAAGATCTATATCGAAGTCTATCTCTCTCTCAGGAGGGACTCCGGGAAGATCATCAGGAAAGACTTCTGGGAAATCTTTTACTACTGGAACTGACTGAATAAGAGGTACCTCAACACTTGATTCATTAACTCGGACTAATTGATAGACACACCCCTTAGAAAAAAACTCCCTTGCCTTAAGGTACGGAATGAAATGACCCTTAGGCACTTCTAAACTGCTTTTCCACTCTAAGACTGGCTCATTTGGAAACTGAAATTTGACTACTCGAGTTTTACAAACAACTGGGGCATAACAGGCATGAAGCCAGTCCTTACCAAGAATGACATCAAAATCTACCATGTCTAACTCAATTAAATCAGCCATGGTACTCTTGTGATTGACGGAAACGGGACAATCACTATAGACTCTCTCTGCTAGAATAGATTCACAAATAGGCGTAGAGACACTGAATGGTTCACTAAGTTGGTCAGAAATAACATCAAAATTCATAGAAACATAAGGAGTTACAAAAGATAAACTCACTCCTGGATCTAGCAAAGCATAAAGAGTAAAGTCAAAGACTTGGATCATACCAGTGACAATATCTGGTGAATCCTCTTGTTCTTGGCGACTGTTGATAGAATATAAGCGGTTTTTTCCTCCGCCAGTACTGGAAATAGCCCCTCTAGTTGCAGCTCTGTCTGGTGGAGCAACTGAAGAAGATTGGACACTATTGCCCCCATTACCATTTCCCTGCTTGTTCTTTGGACACTCTCGAATGAAATGCCCAGTTCCTACCACAGTTGGTGCCAGGAGGCTTACTAGCCCCTTGCGTCACACTACCTTGAGAATAGGCAGGCTAAGCTCTAGAATTCTGACCATTGTACTCACATTTATTCCTAGCTGCAGGTGCACTAGCAGATGATGGAGCAGGCCCCCTCTGTTTTTGTTGGAAGGATGACTGGTTGACATTACTCTTCTGCTGCCTGGACTCATTCCCTGTCTTAGCCCTCTTGTTCTTGAATTCCTCTCTATCCCTCAACTTCTCTTCCTCTACTTGCTGCAGATAGACCATTAACCTTGAAATGTCCATGTCCCCAATAATCATTGTTACCCGACCCTCTTTTCTTGATAGACGGGGCAGCCCATAAACAAACAGACTCATCCTATTGCTCATGTCCGCAACCATTTCTGTAGTATAGCGAGATAGTTGGGTGAATTTCAACCCATACTCATGAACACTCAAAGAATCTTTCTTAAGTGTGAGGAACTCTCGTACCTTAGCCTCTTTCAGTTCTCGGGGAAAGAAACTCCCCAATAAAGCCTCTTCAAAACAAGCCCAACTCGCAGGTGGTGCATTCTCAGCTCTACCCCCTTTCCACTGGTCGAACCAAGTCCTAACAACATTCTTCAGTTGATATGTAGCTAGTTCAATTCGCTCAGTAATTCCCACATGCATAACATCAAATACCTTTTTCAGTTCCACAATAAAGTTCTCTAGATCCTCATTAGTGCTTGAACCAGTGAAGTTTGGAGGGTTCATTCTCAAGAACTCATGAATCCTTGAAGTGTCAGCTCCTTCCTATCGAGCTCCCCTTTGCTAACCAACCTGGTTAGTCACAGCTTGACTCAGCATCCTAATTGCCTCTCTGAGCTAAGCATTAATAACTTCTCCTTGAGGTTGCACTTCAGGTGCATTAGGTAACTCTTGCTCCTCAACTTTCCTCCTAGTTGGACGACCTCTGACTGCTCTTCGTGGAGGCATGATTATCTGAAACATGCGTAGGCACGCATTAGAGGGAAACCTTTTGGGGATTAAACTCTAACGCACGAAATAAGTGTGAAAGAAGTGAGATAGTTCCTAAATGTTGCAGCATCCTGATTATAGATGTGGCGCGCTTCATACCAATAAATAGGACTCTACATGCACAGCTTCATAGACTCCCTAGGAATTTTGAACTATGTGCTCTAATACCACGTTTGTCACTCCCCGAGCCTACACCCTGGGCGGGACTGACACTCGAAGACCATTGCTGGCCCCAAGCGAACCCTTGGCCTGACTTACTTAACTCAACGGAAGACAATATTCATACTTATTATGATCAATAACACCTAACTAAACTGAATAATAAAATTACTGCGAATGTTTAAAGGTTAAACATTCAACTTGGCCAAAAGTGGCAACCCAAATCTTAACAATAAGAAATGATAATGAAAAGACTCAAAGGACTAACATTTGACTCTCTATGAAGCCTCTAAAACAACTGATATGGTTGTTGGGACAACCCCACAACATCCTAATGAACTAACTAGAAAGTAATGAAAATAGATCCTCTGGAATGCAAAGAGGTTCACCGACCAACTCTGAATTTTTCAATGGATCAACGATGTGCTGGAATGCCGATCCTAGTTACCTGTTTCTGCATCATAAGATGATGCAGGCAAACTGGCATCAGTACATTGAATGTACGAGTATGCGAGTTGGAATGCTAAAACAACATATTGAAAGGGAATCTGAAAGAAACACTTAACTTGGCTCTTTTCAACTCATGAATACTTAATTGATCTCATTTCAATATAAAGCAGTTTAAAACAAATGCAATATAAAGAAAAGCTATTTTAAAACATGATGTCAATACTGTGTATATACAAGGATACAACATAACTCTGAAATGTATGTAAAAATACAATAAAGTGATGTATATAAAAATACAATAACTTCTGTGGGAGTTTCTCTAACCGACAACCATCACATAAGAGCTATAATGATGATACATCGATCTACCTCACGTTGCTAGCGTATCCTATACCCGGCCAGATGTATAAGAGCTGAACTACTAAGTGGAACCACTAGTCTATTGTGTAAAGGGTTCATATATAAAGTTTGACCCTTTTCTACCCATGGTGGCTACATGGTTTTATGGAGACGTGAGTTATCTGAACTCAAGCTCGCCCCCAATTCATTGCCCAATACTACTCCCAAAATATACTAGCTCTTTTGTTTTTATTTTTAAAAAACATACTTGTTCTGTGATTTAAGATTAGTGCTCAAAAACATAGCTCAAAGGCTATCTTGGAAATCTCAGTTTCCCTTCTTGCTTCATTTAGAAAGCTATTAGTCTTTTTCTGAAAACTAGCCCGAAGGCTCTTTGGAAATCTCAGTTTCCGTTCTTATTTAAATGTGAAAACATTTTAAATCTCTTTGGGAATACTTAGTCCCCATATAATTTTGAAGAAATGAACTTCAAACTTTACTCTTTACTCAACTTGAACTTTAAGTCTTAAAACAAAGTTAAAACATTTGGAAAAAACTTTTGGAAAACTCTAAGAACTTCTCTTAACTTGACTCTTACTTCTCTTGACTTTGATCTTAACTTTACTTGAATTTGATTATGGATTCAAGGTTCATGATCTCATGTTTATGGTTGATTTCATGATGTTTATATGTATGTTAGAGTGATGGAATCAACTAGCCAACATATGTATATTGCTAAGGAACTAGTACTAAAAGGTGGGAAACGAATGGGGAAAACTGGCATCCTTGGCCCTCTGAGAGGCGCGTGGCGCCATCCTTCAACATTCAGAGGCTGGTATGGGGTGCGCTGGCTTGCGCGGCTCCCAAAGGGTGAAGATTCAGAGACTCTTTTAGGGGCGCTAGCTGTCGTCATACCCCACCCTTATCTCTAGGTGTTTGATGACTTTTCTTCTCCGTTTTTCAACTCTAAACCCTCTACACTTCAATGGTTCTTTCCCCAAACACTTAGGATCATTTATACCCTCAATATATGATAGATTCAAACTGAAATTACACCCGGAAATATGAATCAAATAGCAAGAAACTTCAAAAAAACAACCCACAAGAATTCAAACGAATTTCATCAAGAACTAAAAGGATTTACTTTCAAATAACACATAATTTGCTAAATTGAATCATGATTGGCGCGTGGGTGAACTAACCCAATGCTATGTGATCTCACATACCTTTTTAGGGATAACCCCCGACGAGCTCCACAAGCTATCCTTGATGAAATCGACGAATCTTGCTTCCTCTTCTCCTTTCTCCTCTTTTCTCTTTTCTCCAAGCCCTAGCGTGAACTCTAACTTTTCTGAACTGACCAAAATATGGTTTTACCCCAATTAATCTCCTAAAAAATTTAGAATAATTAGGTAAGGAAAAATACTAAATTGCCCCTCCAAAATCCGGATTAGACTTTCCTTAATCAAACAACTTAACTTCCAAATGGCATAACTTATTCATACGAACTCGAAACCGCGCAAACTTGGCGGCATTGGAAAGATCATTTCCAGAGATTTCCAACTATATCTGGAAGTATACCTAACTCATACTAAGCTAGGATTTATGGCCATTTGAAGTTGACCAAAACTCAACTTTTCCTAACTTAAACAAATTTCCAGATTTTCAATATTTCCAAAATTGACTATTTCGAATTATTAGCTTCTTCCTAGTTATTTCAAATTGCGAGATGTTACAATATCTTCCCCTTGAGAACATTCACCCTCGAATGAGATTATTATTACTAGGTTCAGGGTGTAACATCAAGTTCAAACACCTAACAAGCAAATGCAAACATACAACATGCTCACTCATAATTTAAAGAGTACTAAGAATAGAATTAGTACCTTGGTCTGCATTTTTTCCAAACTCAAAGAGATGTGGATATATTTTCTTCATATCCTCTTCAGCTTCCCAAGTAGCTTCCTCAACAAATTGGTTCCTCCAAAGGACTTTGACTGATGCTACTTTCTTAGTCCTCAACTTGCGAACTTGGCGATCTAGAATCTGAACCGGAATATCTTCATCAGATAGGCTATCCTTGATCCCAATATCTTCAGTTGGCATGATCAATGAAGGATCGCCCATGAACTTCTTCAACATGTAGATATGAAATACCGGATGAACCACTACTAACTCTTGTGGTAGCTCCAACTCATAAGCTACTTTGCTAATCCTCTTGGCAATTCTATAAGGTCCAAATACCGGGGACTAAGTTTCCCCTTCTTAACAAACCTCATAACAACCTTCATGGGTGAAACTTTTAGATATACCCAGTCATGTACCTTGAACTCCAACTCCCTTCTCCTAACATCCGTGTAGGATTTCTGACAACTCTGTGCCGTTTTTATCCTCTCTTGAATCACTTTCACCTTCTCCATCTCTTAATGAACTAAATCTGGTCCTATCAACCCAGCTTAACCAACTTCAAACCATCCAATAGGAGATCTGCATCTTTTCCCATAGAGAGCTTCATAAGGTGCCATTTGGATGCTAGAGTGGTAACTGTTATTGTAAGCAAACTCAATGAGAGGTAGGTGATCATCCTAATTCCCTTTGAAATCGATCACGCACACCCTCAACATATCCTATAAAGTCTGAATAGTGCACTCTGCTTGCCCATCTGTCTGAGGATGAAATGTGGTACCTAAGTTCACCTTTGAACCCAAACCTTTTTGGAATGACTTCCAAAACTGTGTAGTAAATTGGGCACCCCTATCTGATATAATCGAAACAGGGACTCCACGAAGTCTTACCACATCGTGAATATATAACCTGGCATAATCCTCTGCTGAATGGGTAGTCTTTACTAGCAAAAAATGGGCTGATTTTGTCATTCTGTCGAAAACCACCCAAATAGAATCATGCTATCTGCGAGACCTTGGTAAACCTATGATAAAATCTACATTGATCATCTCCCACTTCCATTCCGAAAGTTCTATATTCTGAGCCAAACCATCGGGCCGTTGGTGCTCAACTTTCACTTGCTGGCAATTTGGACAGTTAACAACAAATTCTGCAATGCCCTTCTTCATGCTATTCCACGAATAAACTTCTCTCAACTCACGATGCATCTTTGTGGAACCCAGATGAATGGAATATTTGGAGCTATGAGCTTCCTTCATAATCCTTTCTTGGAGTCCATCCACCATAGGTACACACATTCTACCTTGATATCTCAATACACCATCTCCCCCTGGTTCAAAAGCTAATACTTTTTGCTTTTGAACATTTGCCTTCAACTAAAGCAAAATAGGATCTTGGTCTTGTTTTTCTTTAACTTCTGACACTAGTGATGTTTCAGCCCCATTCGTCACCACAATTTCAACTTTTGTGGAATCCATAAGTCGGACTCCTAAGCGTGCAAGCCTATGCACATCTTTTGCTAACTCTCTCTTTTCTTCCTCAACATGGGCGGTACTACCCATAGACAACCCGCTCAAGGGATCCGCAACAACATTAGCCTTACCTGGGTGATAAAGAATACTCATGTCATAACCCTTGAGTAACTCTAACCACCTCCTTTGTCTGAGATTAAGCTCTTTCTGAGTGAACACATATTGAAGGCTCTTATGATCAGGGAATATATCAACATGAACACCATACAAATAATGACACCATATCTTCAAAGCGAATACTACAGCAACCAACTCTAAGTCATGGGTTGGATAGTTCTTCTCATGAAGTTTTAACTGTCTGGAGGCATAAGCTATAACCTTGCCATTCTGCATTAATACACAACCCAAACCAACTCTAGATGCATCACAATACACAACAAAACCTTGAGTACTTTCTGGTAAGGTCAAAACTGGGGCAGTAGTCAACCTCTTCTTCAATTCCTGAAAGCTTTTATCACAAGCTTCAGACCATTAAAATTTCACTATTTTTTTAGTCAACTTGGTCAAAGGGGATGAAATAGATGAGAACCCCTCTACAAACCTTCTATAATAGCTAGCCAAACCCTAAGAAACTCCTAATATCAGTTGGAAATGTGGGTCTGGGCCAATTCTGCACGGCCTCTATTTTTTGAGTATCAACTTTAATTCCCTCTCTAGACACAATATGGCCTAAGAATGCCACAGACTCAAGCCAAAATTCACATTTAGAGAATTTAGCATACAACTCCTTATCTTTCAAAGTCTGAAGAACTATTATGAGATGGCTAGCATGATCTTCTTCATTCCTTGAATAGATTAGTATGTCATCAATGAAGAGGACAACAAACATTTCTAAATAAGGTTTGAAAACTCTATTCATAAGGTCCATGAACGTTGCAGGTGCATTAGTTAAACCGAATGAGATGACCAGAAACTCATAATGACCATAACGGGTCCTGAATGTTGTCTTTGGAATATCACATTCCCTTACTCTTAACTGATGATAGCCAGATCTGAGGATAATTTTTGAGAAACAAGAAACACCATGAAGCTAATCAAAAAGATCATTGATCCTTGGAAGAGGATACTTGCTCTTGATGGTAACCTTGTTTAATTGGCGGTAGTCTATACAAATCCTAAAGAAACCATCTTTCTTTCCCACAAACAAGACCGGAGCGCCCCAAGGTGAGACACTTGGTTGAATAAACCCTTTCTCTAAAAGATCTTTCAACTGCTCTTTAAGCTCTTTCAACTCTCCTGGTGCCATTCTGTATGTTGGAATAGATATAGGACGAGTATCTGGAAAAAGATCTATACCGAAGTCTATCTCTGTCACAGGAGGGACTCCGGGAAGCTCATCACGAAAGATTTTTGGGAACTCCTTTACTACTTGAACTGACTGAATAAGAGGTACCTCAACACTTGAGTCATTAACTCGGACTAAGTGATAGACACACCCCTTAGAAATTAACTTCCATGCCTTAAGGTATAAAATAAAATGACCCTTAGGCACTGCTGATCTGCTTTTCCACTCTAAGACTGACTCATTTGGAAACTGAAACTTGACTACTCGAGTACTACAATCAACTGAGGCATAACAGGCATGAAGCCAGTCCATACCAAGAATGACATCGAAATCTACTATGTCTAACTCAATTAAATCAGCCATGGTACTCTTGTGATTGATGGAAATGGGACAATCATGATAGACTCTCTCTGCTAGAATAGACTCACCAACAGGCATAGAAACACTGAATGGTTCACTAAGTTGCTCAAGAATAACATCAAAATTCATAGCAACATAAGGAGTTACAAAAGATAAACTCGCACCTAGATCAAAGACATGGATCATACCAGTGACAACATCTAGTGAATCCTCTTGTTTTTGGCGACTATTGATAGCATATAAGCGGTTTGTTCCTCCGCCAGTACCGGAAGTATCCCCTCTAGTTGCAGCCATGTCTGGTGGAGCAACTGATGAAGATTGGACTCTATTGCCCCCATTACCATTTCCCTACTTGTTCTTTGGACACTATCACATGAAATGCTTAGTCTGACCGCACTTGAAAAAACCAGTGGAGCCCTCACGACAAATAACTAAGTGGTTCCTACCACAGTTGGCGCAGGTAGGAGACTTACTACCCCGTTGTGCCACACTACCCTGAGAATAGGCAGGCTTAGCTCTAGAATTCTGACCATTCTACTCAACTTTGTTCCTAGCTACAGGTTCACTAGCAGATGATGGAGCAGGTCCCCTCTGTTTCTGTTAGAAGGATGACCGGATGGCATTACTCTTCTGCTGCCTGGACTCATTCCCTGTCTTAGCCCTCTTATTCTTGAAATCCTCTCTATCCCTCAGCTTCTCTTCCTCTACTTGCTGCACATAGACCATCAACCTCGAAATGTCCATATCCCCAATAGGCATTACTGCCCGGCCCTCTTTGCTTGATAGACGGGACAACCCAGCAACAAACAGACTTATCATACTCATGTCCGCAACCATTTCTGGAGCATAGCGAGATGGTTGGGTGAATTTCAACCCATACTCATGTACACTCAAAGAATCTTTCTTTAGGATGAGGAACTCTCGTACCTTAGCCTCTTTCAGTTTTCGAGGAAAGAAACTCTCCAAGAAAGCCTCTTCAAAACAAGCCCAACTCGCATGTGGTGCATTCTAAGCTCTACCCCCTTTCCACTGGTCGAACCAAGTCCTAACAACATTCTTCAGTTGATATGCAGCTAGTTCAACTCGCTCAGTATCTGCCACATGCATAACATCAAATACCTTCTTCAAATCCTCAATAAAGTTCTCTGGAACCTCAGTAGTGCTCAAACCAGTGAAGCTTGGAGGGTTCATCCTCAAGAACTCACGAATCCTTGAAGTGTCAGCTCCTTCCTGTCGAGCTCCCCTTTGCTGATCAACATGGATAGTCACAGCTTTACTCAGCATCCTAATTGCCTCTCTGAACTCAGCATTTATAACTTCTCATTCAGATTGCACTTCCGGTGCATTAGGTAACTTTCGCTCCTCAACATTTCTCCAAGCTGGACGACCTCTAAATGCTCTTCGTGGAGCCATAATTATCTGAAACACGCGTAGGCATGCATTAGAGGGAAACTTTTTAGAGATTAAACTCTAACGCACGAAATGAGTGTGAAAGAAGTAATATAGTTTTGAAATGTTACAGCATCCTAATTTTAGATGTGGTGCGCTTCACACCGATAAATAAGACTCTACAAGCACGACTTAATAGACTCCCTAGGACTCTTGAACTTTGTGCTCTGATACCACGTTTGTCACTCCCCGAGACTACACCCTGGGCTGGACAGGCACTCGGAGACCATTGCTAGCCCCAAGCGAACCCTTGGCTTGGCTTACTTAACTCAGCGGAAGACAATATTCATACTTATAATGATCAATAATACTTAACTGAATTGAATAATAAAATAACTAAGAATGTTTAAAGGTTAAACATTCAACTTGGCCAAAAGTGGCAAACCAAGTCTTAACAATAAGAAATGATAAAGAAAAGATTCAAAGGACTAACAACTCACGTCTATAAAGCCTCTAAAACAACTAAGATGGATGTTGGGACAACCCCACAACATCCTAATGAAGTAACTTGAAAGCAATGAAAATAGATCCTTCTGAATGCAACGAGGCTCACCGCCTGACTCTGAACTGCTCACTGGATCAACGGTGCGCTGGAATGCCGATCCTAGTTACATGTGTTTGCATCATAAGAAGATGTAGGCCAACTGGCATCAGTACATTGAATGTACGAGTATGCGAGTTGAAATGCTAAAACAACATAGGCTTGGAAGGGAATCTGAAAGAAACACTTACCTTGGCTCTACTCAACTCATGAATACTTAATTGATCTCATTTCAATATAAATCAGTTTAAAAGAAGTGCAACATAAAGAAAATTTGTTTGAAAACATGATGTCAACTCTATGTATATACAAGGATACAACATAACTCTGAAATTTATGTAAAAATACAATAAACTGATGTATATAAAAATACAATAACTTCTGTGGGAGTATCTCTAACGACAACCATCACATAAGAGCTATAGTGATGATACAGCGATCTACCTCACGCTTCCAGTGCATCTTATACCCGGCCAGAGGTATAGGACCTGAACTACTAACTGGATCCACTAGTCTATTGTGAAAAGGGTTCATATAAAAAGTATGACCCTTTTCTACCCATGGTGGCTACTTGGTTTTATGGAGACGTCAGTTATCTGAACTCATGCTCGCCCCCAATTTGGTGCTCAAAACTATTCCCAAAAAATACTAGCTCTTATGTTTTTTTAAAAAAAAAACATATTTCTTCTGTGATTTGAGATTAGTGCTCAAAAACATAGCTCAAAATTTATCTTGGAAATCTCAGTTTCCTTTCTTGGTTCATTTAGAAAGCTATTACTCTTTTTCTGAAAACTTGCCTGTAGGCTCTTTTGAAATCTCAGTTTCCGTTCTTATTTAAATGTGAAAACATTTTAAATCTCTGTAGGAATACTTAGTCCCCATATAATTTTGAAGAAATGAACTTCAAACTTTACTCTTTACTCAACTTAAACTTTAAGTATTAAAACAAAGTTAAAACATTTGTAAAAGACTTTTGGAAAACTCTTAGAACTTCTATTTAACTTGACTCTTACTTCTATTGACTTTGATCTTAACTTTCCTTGAATTGGATTATGGATTCAAGGTTCATGATCTCATGTTTATGGAAGATTTCATGATGTTTAGATGTACCTTAGAGTGATGGATCAACTAGAAAATATAGGTACATTACTAAGGAATGAGTACTAAAAGGTGGGGAACGAATAGGGAGAACTGGCGTCCCTGGCGCTCTGAGAGGTACGGGGCGCCATCCCTCAACATTCAGAGGCTGGTCTAGGGCTCGCTGTTTTGCGTGGCGCCCCAAGGGTGAAGGTTCAGAGACTCTTTTGGGTTGCGCTGGCTAGCGCGAAGTTCCACCCCTATCCCTAGGTGTTTGACGAATTTTCTTTTCCGTTTTTCAACTCTAAACCCTCTAAACTTCAAGGGTTCTTTCCCCAAACACTTAGGATCATTTATACCCTCAATATATGATTGATTCAAACCAAAATTACACCTGGAAACATGAATCAAATCGCAAGAAACTTCAACAAAACAACACATAAGAATTCGAACAAATTCCATCAAGAACTCAAAGGATTTTCTTCCAAATCACACATATTTTGCTGAATTAAATCATGATTGGCACGTGGGTGAACTAACCCAATGCTATCTGATCACACATACCTTTTTAGGGATCACCCCCGACGATTTCCACAAGCTATCCTTGACTAAATCGACGAATCTTGTTTCCTCTTCTCCTTTCTCCTCTTTTCTCTTTTCTCCAAGCCCTAGCGTGAACTCTAACTTTTCTAAACTGACAAAAATATAGTTTTACCCCAATTAATATTCTAAAAACAATTAGAATAATTAGGTAAGAAAAAGACTAAATTACCCTTCAAAATCTTGATTACTTTCCTTAATCCAACAACCCAACTTCCAAAGGGGATAACTTAGGCATACGAACTCAGAATCGTGCTAACTCGGCAGCTTTGGAAATATCATTCCAAGAGCTTTCCAACTATATCTGGAAGTATACCTAACTCATAATTATCTAGGAGTTATGGCCGTTTAAAGTTGACCAAAATTCAACTTTTCCTAACTTAAACAAATTTCCAGATTTTCATTCTTTCCAAAAATGACTATTTCCAATTATTAGCTTCTTCCTAGTTATTTCATATTACGAGATGTTACAATATCTCCCCTTTGGGAACATTCATCCTCGAATTAGATTATTCTTACTAGGCTCAGGGTGTAACATCAGGTTCAAACACCCAACAAGCAAATGGAAATAAACAACATGCTCACTCATAATTTAAAGGGTACTAAGAAGAGAATTAGTACCTTAGTCTGCATTTTCTCCGAACTCAGAGATGTGGATATATTTTTTTCATATCCTCTTCAGCTTCCCACGTAGCTTCCTCAACAAATTGGTTCCTCCAAAGGGCTTTGACTGATGCTACTTCCTTAGTCCTCAACTTGCGAACTTGGCGATCTAGAATCTGAACCGAAATCTCTTCATAAGATAGGCTATCCTTGATCCCAATATCTTCAGTTGGTATGATCAATGAAGGATCACCCATGCACTTCTTCAACATGGAGACGTAAAATACAGGATGAACCGCTGTTAAATCTTGTGGTAGCTCTAACTCATAAGCTACTTTGTCAATCCTCTTGGCTATTCTTGTAACGACCCTCAAAATGAAGTAGGATAAAGTAGAGCCTCACATGGGTTTTATACATTAATAACTTGTTAAAATAATGAATAATAACCTTTTTAGTCAGTTTTAAAGGGTTTGGAAGTCAAATGTCAAGGGACGACCAAGACGTTCGGAAACTAGTCTTTTGTGTGTTGGTGCGTTCTAGTATGTTCATGTTTTTATGTGTTGTTTGGAGTATAAAATCAGGGGAGGAGACCCTAGTGTCTTAATAAATGTTTTTAAGGTCAAAACGTTCGGGTACGACTCCCCGGGACCACCCTAAGGGTCCCCGAGAAGGACACCAACCCTTGGCCAAACAAGCTGCCAAGGCAGCTTGAAGTTGCTCATGGAGGGAGCATGTCTGCATCGCGGACTAGCTCCACCAAGGGCCAAAAGTTTTGTCCACGTCGCGGATATGTCGCGGACTCTACTGTCTTGAAATTTAATTTATGAAACTTGTGGGAACACCTCCGCAATACGGACTTGTATCCCTATGCAATCTGTGAAAATAAAACTCAAGTTTGACTTGTTTAAAAGGTCTAACTAAGTGAGGGGTACTTTGGAGAATTATTATAAACGATTATTCTACCTATTTTAGGGTATTTTTTAGTTAGTTAAAACCCCAAAACCTAAAATTAGATCCCATTCTTCAAATTGACCCTTCCCTCTCAAAATAGATTCTCTCAAAAACACCATTGAAAACCTTGATGAAGCTCAAGCTAGAAGATGGGTTTTCAACTGATCTTCTATTTCATGGGTCTTCAATAATTAAGGTATGGTAACTCTTGATTCTTGAATAACCTTTCATTCAACGAGTTCTATCAAAGATTTTCAAAAGTGATCCAAAGACCAAATTCCCAATTTTCAATCTAAACATGGGTCCTTTGTCAAATGATTTTCTAGATCATTCTATTGATGAATTAATGTGGAATTAAGGCTTTTAAGATAATTTTCAAAGGAATTCTTGAAGAACCCATGATCCCCAAATTCTCGAAAATTGGACTATGATGTGGGTCTTTGTGTATATGATCTCTATTGGTGAAATTACATTTATATTAGATTGTATTGATGATTCCTAAGATTATCTATACTTATTTATGTTGAATGGTTGGTATATTGATGAGTTGATAATTATGGCCTTATGGGCAAAGTTATGGATTGATCCTTTTGTTTATAGAATTGTAGTTAGATTATGTTTATGTCATTGAATTACATTGTTGATTCCTATTGATATCTATGCCAATTGATTATGAATTATTGAGGATTGATCCATCGTGATCATGGCTTGGAGAATTGGTAAGTTGACCTAACTTCTAGTCTATACTATGAGAATTAATGTTGTGTGGTTTGGTCCACTTATGGAGGCGGTGTTTACTTCTTGTCTATCTATGCATGTTGAGATCATGGCCTTGTGGGCAATAGATGTGAATTGAATTGATTATTATAATGCATATGTTTATGAAGTTGTGCTATGAAGGTTATGTATAAAATCCTTAATGCTAGCATGATGTTTAAAGTGTGTTGATGATGAGGAGTATAATGTGAATGATAATGTTAGGGATAAGGTGTGGTCTATATGATTCATTATGTTAAGTACTATTGTGGAATGACCCTTACCTAAATGACCCCTATATGAATGTGTGATCATATACATGTTAGGAGTACCTATTCAATGTTGATTGTGTCCTTGTCTCCTATGATGAAGTGTGGGTGTGTGGTCTAGAATCCCTAAAGGCTTATGATTTGGGGACATTGTGAATGTGTTGTGATCCCTTGAAAGGAAGTCCACTCAATGTCAATGTTGTTGCTATTATGTCACTATGAGGACCAAAATTCACACACACACTCTATATGTATATCTATGAATATGATGTGTTATGGTGTCTATTGAAAGGTTAACTCTTATATGCGCTCCAACATCTTATTATGCATGCAAAGTGTATGATTAGCAAGGTATGAATATGTGTTGTATAAAGGTATTTATGTGAAAGGCTTTCTCACATATGTACACACACACATGAATGAATGAATAAGGTTATGATAATCTAGTGAAAGTGAGTCTCTTGAAAGGATTCCTCAATTGTACTCTAAACTAGACTATATTATGAATATGGTATGACTATGTGAAAGGTCATTCTCACATAATGTAGGTTCTATGATGAAAGGTCATTCTCATGTTACAAACCTTTAAGCTATATTATATCAGGGATTAAGTCCCTAAAGCCTATTTTATGAACTAATGTTAAATAAAGGCTTAAAGATGTTTAAAAAGGGAGTTGGAGCTTAGCACCGAGTGAACATGAAAACTGAGAGTGGGGGCTTCACGTTTAGCAAGTCCTGCTTCCCACAAGAGAACCTTCACGTTTAGCAAGTCCGGGTTCCCAACATAGATGTTGTCTCATGAGATGGAAACCTCCACGCTTAGTAAGTCAAGGTGTTCTAGTAGCAATCTTCTTGTTTCATAACTACATTCCCCAGTAGGTATTAGCTTAGAGGATCCACTAGATAGCTATTATGTATATATGTCCTACTTTGGCAAGTAATACCCTCTCTTTTCGGTGTGGGAGTAGAACACCGGATTCCATGTAACTCACATGGTCTAAGTCGGTTATGGAAATGTCTCCCGAAAGTTAAGAAATTAACTAAGATAAGAATATGAACTCTAGTCATGATTTCTTGAAGAGTTACTTAGTGTAGGTAGGACTATGGTCCCTACTTATGCGTTGCACAAGCGGACACTAAGGGAGGTTATGATTAGGCTTTTTATGTAATGAAGACTATGATCTATGTATGTTAATATGAAAGCATGTTAAGGTTGACTTTACTTATGTCAAGACATTAAGTATGTTTATTCATGTGAATTACACTTATGACTTCTTAATGGGTTTGCTTAGTATATGTGGGGGTATGGGACTCCATGTGTACATTGCACAAGTGAGCTTGTGAAGGGGTTGTGAGGGTGGTTTACCTATGATATGAACTAAATGGGTTATGACTAATGTTGTAGTAAATGAATGAGTCCTTATATGATGTTATGAAGTATGTTGGTCTTTTGTCTAATGTTAAATGAAGATGTTATGACTTATTGAATATGATGTGCCTAGTCTATGGTGGCTTCCTAGGAACACTTGATGGGAGTAGTATTATGGGATACTACTTGCACATTGCACTAGTGTGACTTGGGGGTTGTCTTAGGTGATGGTTCCTATCTGAAGACTATGTCTTATGGTGTGCTTATGACTCTATGAATATATGTGGTTGGATTGATGAAGGCTATATATAAGTTCACCCTTGGTAACCTTAAGTTGATACATTGTACCAAGTATTCCCTAGGGGTTGCTTGAGGAAAGGAGTTAAGATAAAGAGGAAGGTAATGTATTGTATGCATTGAATGTGCCTAAAATGTTATAAGTGGCTCTATGTGCTATTATGAATTGTTTCCATGTGTATGATGATGTATGTGGTTTATATTGTTCATATTGTACTAAATGTTCTTGAAGTTTCTCTAAAAAGGCATGATGCATGGTTTCCAACTAAATGTCCCTTTTAAAAGCATGTTTTTGCATGGTTATCATACTTAGTGCATTCTGGTACTAACACCATTCTTCTTCATCTTTTTACACCTAGTGTAGGTGGTGGTGGCTAAAGGTCCTTTTCTAGAAGTGATGAGCTTGGCTTACTATTCCTAAGTTCGGGTGTGTCCTTAAAGATTCAACGACCTTTATGTTAAAGAGTTTCCTTAAGTTCTATGTACTAGATAGTAGTTTCTTTTGTATTATAAGGGTTGTGTCCCTCTTGTGTTGTAGTCGTGTTTTAAGATGCCTACCTTGAGACGTAGTACTCCGATTTTGTATTAAAGGTTTAAATGAGGTGACTGTTTAAGTCTTGTGTTATATTATGAAAAAGTTTTAAATTTTCTACTATTTTTCTATGATAAATGCTATGACGAATGCTAAGGTCTTGTATAAGACCTCCGAGAGGTTGAATACGCCGGTAACGGCTAGGGGGTGCTCTCGGGTCATTACAAACTTGGTATCAGAGCATATGGTTATGAAATTGGTCTTAGGATTCAACGTCTCATGAGCCACGTCTAGTAGAGTCTTGTTCATCAGTGTGAGTCGTGACACATCTATGAGCGAGATGCTATAGGACGATAGAAGTTCACTTTCTTCATTACTGTTGTGTCATGCCGTAGAGTTTAACTCCATATGATCTCTCTCTCTTATTTTCCTTTGTCCGATGGTCTTCTAGATGTGATTACTTGGAAGGGGTAATGTTGCAAAGGTCGAGGGAAGAAAAGGTGAGTTTTAATGCTTATTATGATGTGGTGCCAAAATGAGTATATATGAAGGTAGATTTGGAAATCGTATTGTGATGACAATCATGCATATGTGTGACCTATGAGGATGGGGCATTACATTGAAAATGTTGTATGGTGGTATAGTTCTCATATGATAAGAGTCGTTATGGTAAGAATGAAATCTTTTTTAGGATGATGAGTTGCTTTATGGTGATGGGTAATGATAGTAGAAAGTCATGGTGTAGATTTGAGGAGTTTTGAAGGAATGTGGTAACTAGTGTGAGTTGAGAGTTGTTTTTTTCTTATGAGTGTTGCTTCATGGTTGTCCTTGTGTGAATCAGAGTTCTTGGGTAAGCTTGCCCTAAGAGCGGAAAAAGGGGCATTGTTCCATGAGTTGGGATAGTGTTTTGCTCTAAGGTTAACTTGGAGAATTGCATGTACCCCTTACTTCATGGGAAGGACAAGAGAATAGATGTTGACCAACTCTAAAGAGGATAGTTGTCTTGTAAGGTTAATCTTACCTATGGTCATTCAAAGAGGGTGTTTAGATAATACCTAGGCATGGTTGAGTGAAAAGTTACACCAAAGGTCATAAGGGTATGATGTGATAAAGAGTTGATTAAGCTCACCCCAAGTGGGGGATAATGTGCCTAGATGGTAAGGTTTTGAGTGCCCTTAATATTTCTACATTGAAATTCCTTAAGTTCTCCATGTTGAGAACAACTTTGGGTGATAGATATGAAGCGGAGTGGTATAGATACTCATTTTGTTTGAATTCTTGAAATCCTCACTTTAGGGGGGAGTATAGTGAAGATTTAGTGGAGAATGGTTCCTATCTTAAAGATGAAGGAGGTAATGATTAAAGGAGTTTGCATAACCTGATCCCAAGAGGGGGGCATTGTGCTTAATTGGTAAGTGATAGTTCTCTTGGTTACTTTATTGTGCTCTTAGATGGGTTCAACCTAAGTGTGGGATGATGAGTGAGTAGTAAGGTTGTTGATATCCTTATATTTTCCTTCTATTCTTATTCAAGCTTGAGACCAAAGAGTTCCTAGTAGCTTGTTCATGTTTTGGAGTCTTGCATATGATTATGAGTTCCATGATCTCCGTATGTTATGTATGTCCTAGAAGACACTATGTTATGCATGTTTTGAAGGATTCTTATTGCATAAAAATGGAATTTTAGTAATAAAATCCATGTCTCTCATGTCAATATGCATCTTTATATGGTGAATGCACTCTTGACTTCATGAGGAAGAGAATATGAGCATGCTTAGGTTAGAAGTTGAGAATTTCTCCTTAAATGAATTGACCTTTGTGTAATGCTTGCTTATGAGTTTATGATTCCATGTGTGTATGTTGTGACTACGAGAAGGTAGTCCCTCCTTGAACATAACTAAACATGGTAATGCCATGTATGTTCTTGATAGTATGATGATTAAATGATAAGACTAGTAGATGATCTAT